>JBBPCX010069853.1:0-11052 GCA_037974365.1 Hydrocynus forskahlii | reverse complement strand
TCCCTCACCGTGCTGCTGCTGACACAGTTCACTTCGCCACGCATTCTGCAGCATGTTTTGGACCTGTTGACGGCATTGTTTAATTAAAACAACGCATAAGTTCCATTCTTATTTTATTTTGTGCTTGGTGAGACCAAAAACTGCATAGGTGGCTTATTAAAAAGCAGCCTAGCACTGCTGCTACCAAAATGGATGGATGGAAGGATAGATACTTTTTGCCCCCCCAGATAAGCCAAATGCCCACCCACACATAATGTTCTGGTCACACCTCTGCCAGCATATTTATGTCCTTTTCCTTTTTCTGTGGCTTAGTTGTGTTTTTATGATTTGACAGCTGTGTTAGGATCGATAAGTAACTGAGGCTAGAATGTGTTTCAACTTACACCAAAATTAGTGTTACATCACTGTCGTAGGAACGGAATTGTGTCATAACCCGAGGACCTCGTGGACGTAAATAGGACATTTTCTACAAATTTTAGTGCAAAATTTCTATTAATAATTTTTATAAAAATAAAACATATGTGCCACGATGTTTCACACATGTCACAGTCTATGTTTTCAATATGTTAAATTCAGCAAAAAATACATAGAAATTCTTAACATTTTTTTAAATGAGGGGCAAACAAACTTTGGCATATAACTATAAATAAAGCAATTTCCTCCAGGATCAGTAAAATCTTCTGATTCTGATTCATATGAGCTGATAAATTGGACTCTGCATGTAAAAAGAAAGGAGGTGTACCTAATAAAGTGGACAGTGAGTCTGTATGTTATTTGAATGAGTGAGAACAGCATAGGATGGAGATACAACGGGACCATAGAGAAGTATCCACTAAGTGGAGCCCCTATGTTAAGTTATGTGCTCTCATCAGACATATTATTTTGTATAAATTTCGTAAGTTGTATTATTTGTTTTGGGTATGTCCACACAAACTATAGTTTGCAAACTATGTATCCTCAGGTTTCGACACAGTTCCGTTCCTTCAACAGTGATGTAACCCGAATTTTGGTGTAATTAGAAATACAGCCTAGCCTAAGTCACTTACAAATCCTAAATCATAAAATCGTGAAATCATAAAAATACAACTAAGCCACAGAAAAAAGAAAAGGAAAACTCCCCCATGTAGTCCGTAAGTACGAGGCTAACAGTGTAAGCAAAAACATTCATGTCTCAATTTTTAAAAGTTTTTATGAGAGTGAGCGTCGTAAACTCGAAACGTCGTATGTTGAGACCCGTGGACCCCTGTAATGTGTTAAAGGTGCATACAAAAGTATTCTAAGTTATTTGCTGTGCTTTTATCATGGTGTAACTTCCTGTGTGGATGTTGTAACGGTTCCCAATGCCATGAAGAAAGCAAAAAATGCTGCGTCGCAGGTGAAAACTGTGAGAGTCTTCCTCAGTATGAAGCTGAAAGTACAATGGAGGGTAACCACCAGTGAAGCTGAAAGTACAATGGCCTAAAATTCCTTTCAGATCTGAAGAGAGAGAAAATATTACACTGTTCTGGAGAAACAAAACATGCGGATCAAATAAAAGAGAGTTTCTTGAATTTCAGCAGCATGAAACGTTCTTCGTTTACGCGAATAAGCTTCAGTGAGTGGATGCAGTCCAATGCACCATTCCCCCATCACACATGAGCTAGGAGGCTAATATAATGAAAGCAATGAAACTCATTGCAACCAGTTAACTAGCTGCTAACTGCCTAAATCACCAGATTATCCAACACACTGTTACCTGTAAACACAGACAAGCATGTGACGCTTTGCTTAAAACAGCCTATCGCAGTGATCCGGAGAGTAATTTAAGCAATTTCCTCCGGGATAAATGAAGCTTTCTGACCCTGATACTGATATTTTCTGTTTTAAAGGTTGGGAAAACCCCTTTTTTGCTAATGCACAATGACAGAAAGAGTTCGACTACAAGTGCTTTAGGGTGGACAGTTGTTTTTTAGCACTAGCAGGCTAAAGCAGAGGGTTGCCAGATGGCTAATGCTAAAAAGTAAAGCAATATCTGTACCTATTAGCCTCTACATCAGTGCATTTCTTGATGACTGGGTGGAGGGTGAACTGTAGAATGCTGTATAACACCATAAAATAAAACATTAAATGCTACATTTAGATCAGAATGCCCAGAATGTCAGAAGTGAAAGCTGACTGGTCAGTCTGTCCTCTGGTCAGTCATGGCTGCATTGCGCCCCTTTCACGGTTTCTTTGGTTTGTTGGTGCTGCGAGCTGCCTGTACTTTGACTGTAGTGGAGTCTGAGCGTGACCCCTCCAGGTTCTGGGCGGTGCAGGTGTAGCTGCCCTGGTCCACCTCTCGGACCTCGTCCACCTGCAGGACGCTCTGGGAGCGCTGCCGGCTGCGGCCGTCCACCTGCACTGTCTGCAGACTGTCCTGAGTGTAGAGTGGCCGGCCAATCTGAAAACACACCAGGACCAGAGTATTTTGGAAACCAACAGAAAAACTACAAGATCTCGGAACCCGGAGAACTTTCAGGATAGTCTCTGCCCACGAGTGGGTGGGGAAAACCCGCAGAGGGAGGGGCTCCGGAGAGCAGCCGAGCGGCGGCGCGCCGAGAGAAAGAGCAGCAAACGATGAGAGTGTAGGAGAACACACACCGGTTCTAGACTGTTTTACACTGTTTATATTTACTGAAATCAGAGTTTACTGATACACTCTGAGTTCTGAGGGTAAACACCGGTTCTAGACTGTTTCACACCGTTTATACTGAAATCAGATTTTATGAATTTCACATCACTGCTCAGTTGAGAGTGGACCATCACTCAGAAATATCCGGCCAAGAACAGCTGTGTGGTCAGAAACAGATTAATGAAGGGCTGGAGTATGAACTGTTCACCATCAAAGTGGAGCTACAAGAGAGGGATGTAATGTTCTCCCTGTCTTATAACTGTTTTTTGTTTTTCCATAATGTTCTGCCTTCCCTCTGTTTCCTTGCTGTTTACATTCTCCATGTGTCTTTGTTTATCCATCTGTTTTATGTGAGTATGTTTTGGTCTTGGCCCCACTGCCCTTGTTATCATGTTTATAAATGTCTTGTTCCTGTCTCCTTTAGTTCATGTTTTTATTTTCCCTGTTGTTCCTGCTGTGCTCCTGTTCTTGTTGTCCCTTGGACCATCTCTTATTTCTGGGTAACCTGGACCCCTCATTTTTGTTTGTTTTATTACGTGTTTCTAAATTAAACCTTTTTGTGATTTCAGTCCCCCTACCTCAACCCTCACAAATGACAAGGGGTTTCTCTGAAAAGTGGTCAGCGAGGGTCTTTGCTCTCACCTTCTGACCAGGATACTCCCAGGTGAAGTCCACCTGCACATCCTGTTCTCCCACCACTGTGCAGCTGACCTGCAGGTTCTGTCCCACAGTCACGGAGCCCGAAGAGGCCTGGACGACGGGAGCAGGGGGCGCGGCTGGGTCTGACAGAGCAATGCAGGATATGAAATTCTCTGCTATTTATACATTACACACTGATGCACGACTGTAAATGCAACTGATTACTGCATCTAGACAAAAGTGAAATTCATCCTGATTTGTAAAATCATTCACACCAGAAGGAAACTGGCACCTCCATGCAAGTCATAGAAACCATTCAGCTGGCTTGTAAGCTGCACAGCATCTTGCTTCAGTAAGGGTTTGCATTGTGTATTTTTTATGTTTATTTATTATTTGTGTGTTTGGTGGTGTGAACTCACAGTGGACGTAGATGAGCATGTATTTGGTGGAGCTCTGGCGCAGGTTGCCCAGACTGGCCATGCAGTACAGAGAGCCGGCGTGGTGCTGTTTGGGCCTGTGAATGGTAAAACCTCGTGTGACCTCGAAGGAAATCTCAGCTCCGTCCACCTTCACCTCCATGGGAGGGAACTCGCGGTGCAGGCTGACTTTGGCCTGTGGAGACGTGACCTGGCAGGGCAGAACCGCCGGCCTGTTGGTCCGCAGCTGGACGACCTCGTAGTAGTCAGACGAGGGCACAAATAACTCCTGGGGGTCTGAGAGGCAAAACAAAGTGTAAGCTTAGAAACTGTAAATTTTAACATGATACATCCAGCTCATTTAGGCTAATGGTGCTATAGCATTGTGCTAACTGCATGCTTTAATCATCACACATTTACAGCATTTGGCAGACGCTTTTATCCAAAGCCTCTTACAATTTTTGCAGATCATAGCTTTAGGCAAATGTAGCAAAGGGAGTCTTGCCCAAGGACTTTTATCAGTGTAGTGTGGTGTGTCGTCCAGGGTAGGACTGAACTCCACTCTCCTGCTTGGAAGGCAGGGATGTTATCCACTACACTAACTGAGCACCGCACACTTTCTTCAAACTTTCTAGAGATGTTAGGTGATCTCAGATAAACTTGGTTTGTCGTTTCTGACACTGTATAACATACTGTTATCTATAAACATGGACAAAAGTACAGATCAAAAAAGGCCAGAATACTGCTCTATGAGTGGCCAGAACCACTTAAGCAAGTCTACGATGTAAAGCTATTAGAAGTAAACGTGACGGTTTAAGCCTGCAGTTAGCACAATGCTAGTTGTTGGTTTCATTCCATTGGTGAGTTTTGAAACAACATGTTGAAATAACATTATTTCACCTGCAACTTAATATCTTGAAGTAATGACATCTACACTCATCTACAGTCAATAATTTGAGAGGAAAGTCATTGCGTTAATATAATAATGTTTTAAAATGATAGAACTTTTGCCTTGTCTTGTCTCATTGGGTGTTATTGTTGCTCTTGTGTTTTTCTCTAGCTCTTTGTCCTGTCTGCACTTGTGGTCTTGTGTTCAGTTCTGTTCCGCTCTTGTGTTGCTCCATGGTCCTGGAGGAACGCTGTTTTGTTCCACTATGTACTGTGTGAATATGGTAGAAGTGACAATAAAACCTACTTGACTTGATTTGAACTTTTAGCCTTGTATGACCATGTACGTAAATAAATGTATATTACATTACATTACAGTACATTAATTTGGCAGATGCTTTTATCCAAAGCAACTTACAATATGAGACAGAGAGAAAAGACACCATCTGTATTTATGAATAAAGCTCTGTCATATTTGTTGGCCATAAATTATGGACAACTGGGGTTTGTTCTTATCTGGCTGAGTGAAGAACAAACAGCATTATCTGCTGGACAAAAAAACTCAAGTTGTGTTTCACAAAGAAAGACGCATTTTGATGTTACCAGGAAAAAAGATGAAGACTTTGATGGCTTTGTCGTACTCTTTCCTGCACTCTGTGTCCTCGCAGTACATGGGGAAGCAGGTGAACTCTCCTGTGTCAGCTGCTGTTGAGTTTACTAGAATCAGGGTGCCATATCGCTCGTGCTGGGCCGTCCTGGTCAAAGAAGGAAAAAATATAGTCACACTGAGTCTTAAATCATGTAGAATCAAAAATCATACCCAATAAACCTAGAATTAATGAATGAATGATGATGACAATGAGCTACATTAAAGGAAAATAACAGAGCCTACACAACAAGCCCTCAGAGGTTATGAACCACAAAGTGTAAAATTGCAGCTTTACATTGTGAGAAACTTTGTGAGAAAATGGTTTGACACAATATCTGCTGAAGAGTGTGTGCTAATGAGTTTAACCTCTACAGGCTTTATTGCAGCTTTAATCAGACCCAAAAGCTGGATTTGATTAAAGCGAGACTTCATTCTGGACTTCACTCAGTCAGGAATGTTAAGAGTTAAAAACCACTCAACTAAAGAGGAACGCTAGAGCAAGAGTTTCCCATAGAACACAGTAGAGAAGGGGTTTCCCATAGAACATTCTAGAATAGATGTGTCCCATAAAACATGTTATAGCAGGGGTTTCCTGTAGAACACACCACAGCATGTGTGGCCCATGGAACATGCTAGAGCAGAATTTCCCATAGAACTTGCTAGAGCGGAGATGGTCTCAAGCCCACAACAACACGAACAACAATCTCCCCCGCAGCTTTGAACAGCAGCTGCCGTTGGCTGGGGGAGGAGTACGTGGGGAAGTGAAAGCCGCTGAAACAGTCGGGGACATTTGGGCAAGGGACCCCAGCGACTGCAGATTCAGGATGAGATGGTGACCTGGGGCCCCAGCGGTGATCAGCTGGACCAGACAAATGACGCACATAACATCATGGTGGGCTTTTCAGGGACGTAGCACACGGGCGGGGGGGTTCCACACCCCCACTTTTGCTGAAACGTGATTCTATCCCCCCACTTTTTTCAGATTAATTGGTCATGATTGTATTTATAATTTGGCTTCCCCATCCCAGAACACCCCCGCTTTTGGAAAGCTTGATACACCCTTGGCTTCAGCGGTTTTGACTATGGCTCTGTTTAGGACGAAGCTGCAGCAGTGCTGTACCTGGATGGTTCTGTTTAACTGATTGATGTTCCAGTTTTGCTGAGCTGCCCCAGTATACTGGCTCGTATGTTCACACTGCTATCAGCACTCTCTGAGATCTCATGTTTGTATTCTGTGACTGCAAATAAAGTATTTCCTGCGAGTGTGTGTCCCTGATACACACCACACATCACGACAATCCCAGATCAGTCAGCCCAGAGTGTCAAAACGTTTTTCTTTATTCTGGTTTAGCCAGTGGTATAAGGCAACACTTTCTGGCGCTGAAAAATGAACAAACAAGAAGGTTCCCCTTTAAATCTCATTGCTTGTTTCCTTCCTTTTGCCTGTCTCTCCTAGCGTGGCAACTGGTCTTGGCCACATACCTGAGTCGTCCTTCATCATCCTCTTGAAGGTAAGGTGGGACGCCCCACTGGACGGGACTGCCCTTGCACCTCAACTCCAGCGTATTTCCTGCGGCGACGGACAGGGTTTTGCCCACCTTCTGGAACTTTCCCTTCTCCAGCACCTGAGTCAGGGACGCCTGAG
The DNA here is from genome assembly GCA_037974365.1 of Hydrocynus forskahlii. Taxonomy (NCBI): domain Eukaryota; kingdom Metazoa; phylum Chordata; class Actinopteri; order Characiformes; family Alestidae; genus Hydrocynus; species Hydrocynus forskahlii. Next base: position 4,165 of record JBBPCX010069853.1, on the reverse strand, counting down.
CCACCGGAGGCTGAACCGTGGCTTTAGGTCTAACCGCTGTGTTCTTGGGTTTCTTCACGGACTTTGGCCTTTCTTTCTGCTTTTTGTCCGCCTCTGGCTTTGGCCCCTGGCCTTCCTTCTGGCTCATGCCTACCGATTTACAGATATAATGCCGTTAAGATTGTTCTTTACACAGGTTCAGTTCACAGTGGTTTTTACTTTACATTACATTATATTCATTCAGCAGATACTTTTATCCAAAGCAACGTATAATTTGAGGAAGCACTCAAGCTTCAGGACAGTGTAAGAACCAGAGGAGAGTTATTAAGTGCTAAAATCTTTATGTGGGAGTAGTGCAAGAAGACGTGTGTTAGGAGGTGAGATGCTCTCTGAACAGATGAGTCTTCAGGAGGTTTTTGGAGATAGAGAGAGATTCTGCTGCTCAGGTCCTCTTTGGCAGCTCATTCCATCAGCAGGGAACCAGAATGAGACCAGTCTGGACTGGGTTTACCTTGTGAGTAGGGATGGTTTTGAACTTGCTAGCTGTGGCTACCCAATGGGCCATGGTGGTACTTAACCATGCCGTATACACTTAACCAAACAATTTTAAATGACACATATTGTTGTGACTGATAATTATTTGCAAAAATATAACATCATATATAGGCCAAATGTATTGACTGTTCAGTCGTAATGCATCACTGACTTGTCACGCCATGACATCCAGCTAGTTTTTCATCTGAGTCAGTGTAAATCTTCTGTTTTTGATCTCATGGGATTCTCCAATCATGGATGAATATGAATGTCAAAAGGATGTGTTTTTGGGGTGTTTATTGTGTCCTTATAGCTCAGCCATACTGGTGTAGACTGCAGCCTAGTGTGCTGTTTCATGGTTTGTGTTATTCATCCTCCAGCCCCTCATCAGAGCTCGGTTTCTGAACTCAGAGCCGCTCTTGGCTGGGGATTTTATTGTGGCAGACTGTTCTCAGCCCTTGCAGTTCTGAGAATGACCCACAACTCAAACAGTGTCAGGTCAACAGTGGGTTCTGTGGTCAGAAACTTGCCGATGATAGATGCAGTAGAGGAGCAGACAAATTCTGCAGCAACAGATGGGCTACAGTCTGTAACTGTATGTGTTTTTTATTGTATATTTCCATATATTTGACTGCAGTCATGAATTTGTTCTATCCTGAAATACTGTTTTGAATACATAACCCAGTCTTACTCACACTGAGATATGAACTTAGAACTACAAACCAACTGTCAGCATCTATCCATGCATTGCTTGCCTTATTCAGAATTTGCTTGATTAATCAGAATCTTATAATGTACAGTCACAGTTTGATTCTGAGACCACTAGTGAAATCGTTTCTATTTTGCCCTCTTTTCTAATTTAATAGGGCTTTTGTTTTTACAACTGAGAAATGAGATATTTTGCTATGATGTGCAACAGTCTGCCATGCGCAACATTGTGCAATGTTCTTGTCGGGTGTTAAACATTATCCTTATGTCCAGTATCTCATGTACAGTTGTCTTACCATGTGTAATATCTTATGTGCAATAGTCTTCATGTGCAATATTACTACTAATGTCAATATTACATTTTATCGCTTAATATTACTACTGAGCTCTTCTAAGTGCAATAACTTACTCCAAACTACCATCTGTGTCAGTAGATTTCACTCAACTGTTACTTATCTATAGTATTTATATCCAGCATTTTTGTACATAGCACAGAGTATTTTCATATTGATTTTATTTGCTACTGATTTTTTTAATTTAGATTTTAATCAGACTTTATATTTTATATTGTTCTTGTCTCTGTGTCTCCGTGTCTTGTAGTCATTTACATAAGCAGTTTCCTCCAGGATCGTCCTGATTCTGATTCTGATTCTGATATAGGAACCTAGAGATAGTGTAGTACGTTGAATATTTCCGCTTCATGGTTAAAAATGCTATGTTTAAGATGTTGTAATATTTCTAGGTCGTTATTCCCACTTAGGCACATTTGTGACACCGGCCATGTTAAGTGTGAATAGCGACCTAGAAATAGTACAAGACGACTCTCAGGTGGGTTTAATTTATTTTTTTTATTAAGAAATGTATTTGGAAAAAAAATCTTATCTGAAAAGAAAAAAGTATTTGGCTTTTGCTCAGAGCCCATACTCGAGTGGGGGGGCATCACTAAGTATTGAGACATTCTGAACTTCATTTCAATATTTTAAACAATTCAAACTGTTCTGCTGATGATTTTGTTTGCAATGAAATATTTTTTATGCATGTATTTGAAATGTATTTCTGTGTTTGTATCAGTTTCCACAACTCAGCACATTCCAAACAGTTTACATATTTTGTTCTTTCAATAAGAATACTGTGCATGCAGCTTAATTGATTTCGCAGGTATGTATGTAGTTTATAGTATGTGATATAGCAAAAGAATCACATATATAGTATAATACACAATATAGTTAATGCAATTTGCATGCATTTACGTAGCATAGTATGTGATTTAGTCAATGAATTTAGCATGCATGCACATAGTATAGTATGTGATGTAATAGTATAAAACACAATATAGTTCATTAATTATGCATTCATATACATAGTATAGCATGTGTTATAGTTAATGCATTATGCACACATAATGGATTATGCATGTGTATTCTTGGTATAGTATGTGGTTTAATCAATGAATTATGCATACATAAAGGATTCTGCATTACACGTATATGTACATAGTATAATACATGATATAGTGCACAGTTTAATCTGTAACACTTTACATTAACCCTAACCATGATACAAACATGACGTAACAGATATGTTGTAATGAGCTGCCATAAAAGATTATGTCCACTAATATAACATGTCATGACCTAAAATTTGTGACATAAACTTTTATGAAATCAAATATCGTGGTATCTGTCATGAGAGCTATAGGTTACATACTGTATTATGTCCATGCATGCGTAATGTGTCAACTATATCGTATTACACCACGTACATGCGCATACTGCTTTAAGTATATTTCATACTATCCCACGTATATGTGTTTATAAGTCATTAACTATATGATGTACCATATAATGTAAATGCATGCATAAAGCATTAACAATTTCACATGCTATCCAATGTATATACATGCATAATGCATTAACTAAATTATGCATTATACTATGTACATCCAGACATAATGCATTGATTATATCATGTATTATATTGTGTACATACATGCATAAAGCATTAACTATATCACATGCTATCCTACATACATGCAAGCATACTACATTAACTATATCATGTATCATATTGCAAATATGCATGCATAATGCATTAAATATATCATGCACTATATTAACTGTGTATATAACTACAATTAACTATATCATGCATCCTGTTATGTGCATGTATCTGTTACGTAAACGAACATAATCTGTCATGACAGAGTTTAATCTCATCCATTTAACTGTGTTTAAGTAGCGTACGCAGTTCTTACATATTAATCTGAAGTCTTTTAGTGACTCACCAAGCTGAAAGAGCAGAGAGCAGAAGAGAAGAGTGAAGAGCCCCAGAGCCAGCTTCATGGTGGAGACGCTTCAACCCACGATACGATAGTCACTAATTACTTATCCTTTTCAGTTCATTACAGGACTGGCGGAGAGAGAGAATGGGTGGGAACTGGAGGATTGTGTGTGTGTGTGTGTGTGGTTGTGTGTGTGTGTTCGAAGGCAGCTGTCGTACAGCGTCAGTCGACACACACATTCCTGGGCTCAAAGGTAGCATTAACACCCCAAATTCCTCCAGCCAGGCTCAATGGCCTCTTTCTGCAGCCGCAGAGGGAGGCTGGGCCTGTGGACTGAGAGGACTCCGTGTTTATTTAGCGGAGGAAAAACAAGCCGACCGACCATGAAGACCAGCAGCCAGGACACATCTGCTGACCTGTAGGTGTTACACTGTGGACACCTGTTCTGTTCACACTTTATTAACTTAAGCACCCCAGTATGGACCAAGACCGGAGTGTGTGGGAGACTCTCAGTGGCCACATGGTCAGGAGGACGACCGAAGGTAAAGTTAAAGGGGCATTTGGCAGACGCCCTTTTCCAGAGCGACTTACAGTCATTAGTTACAGGGACAGTCTCACAGTCATTAGTTACAGGGACAGTCTTACAGTCATTAGTTACAGGGA
>JBBPCX010069852.1:0-11054 GCA_037974365.1 Hydrocynus forskahlii | reverse complement strand
GCTTCCCTGATGACCACAGTGGTGAGGAGAGGTCACTGAGTGCTTTTCAGTAGCAGAGCTCATTATGAGCTGCAGGATCTCTGCCATTCTTGACAGTTTTGGAACAGTACTATTGCACAGACCAGTTTCATGGCTGAAAACTATGAGGACAAGAGACAGTAAGAAAACATTTTATGTAGACATGACCACTTTACATACAGGTTTACCTAACATCATACCATCACCCTCCTCTCTTTATCTCAGGTTTTAAGTAGAATTTTCCCAGGTGCCTAAGACTTTTGCACAGTACTGTACCTTTATCAGGCCTGAGACCTTTAGCATTCTGGCAATGGAATCGCCTTTTAACCACAAGAACAAATCCACACCACCACTGACTGAGGCAGGACAATCTGGGCTATTTAAATCTGCAAGACCTATCTGACCCTCAAGTATTTTGTGACTATTCATTTATTTATGAAGGTTCTCCTCTAACTCTCCTTTATCCACAAATCCTCAAAAGAAGATTGCCTTCTAAATTTCTTCAGCAATCCAAATTGTCATCTTTTTGGTTACCACCACTTAAAAAAGAAAACAAAGGTGCATGCATGGCCATAGACCACTTTGAAAGGCATTTAATAGTGGGAGAACTTTACTTTTGTTTTTGCGATGATGGTAATGGAACTTTAAAATGTGTGTTGAGAAGGTGGGGTCAATCTGAGAGGAATCTCAGTACTGATTAGATCACTGAATGAATAATACACTGAAATCTTGTTTAAAGAGTGTTTTGAGGGTGTAATAATAAATGCATTTAGATGTACAAATGTATCCATTATTCTACATGAGTGAGTGGAATGAGTGCTGTGTGATTCATCTTTAGTGGAATGAGTGCTGTGTGAAGTTTTTGGCAGAGACAGCAAGCCGGTCAAGAGTATGACAGAATCAGAAATAGAGCAGTATTAATCAATAATTCTATAGATCCATCAGTATCCTATATTGGTATTTTTATATCCTTCATCATAGACAGTTTCTGTTTGGGTACGACAAAGAGAGATACCAAAGCTTTATGACATCTCCACACCAAGTTCAAGTTCCATAGCCGTGTTTCACATCAAAACGTTTGGTAGTTTGGTCTTTGTAGCACTCAGAGCTTAAGTAAAACGATAACCTTTTCACCATTATGAATAGATGACTCACTATTGTTAAAACGAATATTTAAGAAAAAAGTGTGTGTTAAAGATCAACTCACTGAGACTTGATAACATTCAATAAAGGTGTATTGAAATTTAGTCTCTGTCTCTGTGTTTCTCTTTCATTGTTTGGTGTCCAAGAGATTCAGAGGGGTAAAAGAAAAGCTACAAACTTACTGGTTAACCAAAATAAATACTGTTGGGGCCTCTTTACCCCAGGTTGCCACATAGTGTGCTGTAATATTTTCAGCCAGTTCAGTTTGTGTGGTGTACTTGAGCTGTCTTCAACTGGTAAGTTTTGTTTATTTGAATCTGCTTGCTATCTAAGTGTCTACCTTGCTGTGGCGTTAGCTACCTTGAGTTAGGTGCCTTGTTGCTAGTTAGCTTATACTGTTTGAACGGCTGTGAATTGCTGGATGTGTCCAGCGGGTACTATATATAGCCCTGCACTGTAGCTACATTTACACTTTTACACAGGAGATGTGCTCTTCATACCAGGTGCTGGTATTTCCACTAACCTTTTGGATCCTTTCCTGTTCATTCTCTAATGTTGTGCTGGACTGTGGAACTCTCAATCTTCTGTATGAAAGACATATTTAATCTCTGGTCTGGCACTTTTTTGCTGAAATTTGGATTACACTGGAGAGTTTGACAACACCAGCAGCTCTTACCTTTGCTTTTGCCTTATTGCACTCCCCTCGTAAGACTGGAAGAGGAGGGGCACAAGACAGCATCTCTACCACAAATGGTGCTTCATACCCATCTCCTGTTCAAATGTCAGTATTTCATCTTTTGAATTCCATTGTGTTCCATTTAATAATGCAAGCTGCCCTTTATATTGTGTGGACATATATATTTAATGACAAATGGATAAACAGAAATAGTCTAAATTATGGTTTAGAAACAATGTACAAAATGGATTTCAACTTACCATTTCATAAATACAAAACATTTTGTTATGACAGTGATAATAGACATACTCAAGTAGACAAACATGACAATGAGTTTTGCTTGCTATTACACTATTACTGTTTATATAATTGTAGCATAAGAAAAAAACACGAATTGAACTGCATCATATTTGGCCGAACAGAAAACGAAGTTTGCCGATTTATGAAAATGGCCTTGTCAATTTCTTTGTTTAAAAGGTCAGTTTACCTTGATTTGTATCCTTTCTACTGAAGCATGTGTTCAGACTATGGTGAATATAATATACTTACCGGAGTTTTTAAATTTGCATCCATTGCTCACCTGAACAGCTATGACCGCACTTCATGTATTGACAGTAAAACTATGACAGAACACATGTCAAAAGTCAAAAAGTTCTGAGCAGAGAGGGGCTTTCTCAGCTTCAAATCAAGGAGACAGTGCATGGCAGACAATGCATGGAACATTTTGCCAGGATTTATGATCTTATATCCACATCAAAATCCTAAATACACACCTGAATATTTTGCATTCATCATTTGTAGATTACTAATATTATGGTACAATGATGGGAATACTGTATAAGTAGGCAAGTAATTACTAAGGATTACAGCAGTATGTAGTATGTGTGTGCCACATCTGTGGCTGAGGGGGAGTGAGGCGAGGCACAAGCACAGGTTCCAGTGAATGGAATTTTATTTACAAAGACACACAGACTCTACCAGAAAACAAAAAGGCACAATGGCCTAACAAGAGCACACAACAGCAGACACATAAGGAGCAAGAAATGTGAGGGTTGACCAGCAACTAAGACTAGAACTCAACACACTCTGACAAGAACCAATCATGAAACACAATCACTTTGAATAAACACCAGACAGCTGACAATGTGAACACAAACACAAACGTACACCTATTTCAAAATAAAAGTCTCATAAATGAAAAACCCAACAATAACCCCATTGCGGCCACTCTGTGGACATCACAGTAACCCCCCTCCTAGAGCGCACCACCGGGGCGCCAACAAACCACCATCCCAAAGGCGGAGGAAGGGTATGAGGCGGCAAACACCAAAAAAAAATTCTCGCAGGCGCCTGGGCCCCACACATCCTTGTCCTAAAGGGCGCATTCACGCTGGCCTGCTCTGTGGCCAGGACGACCCGTGAGCCTCCCACATGTCGGCTCTCCGTAGGAGGAGAATGGAAGATTTTGTGAAGTCGAGATGTTTGAAGGTTTAAAGGCTGTCTAACACAAAGCCTTCCGAGAATTTTCACATTCCTTTATGCTGTTTCATTTTCTAATAACCAATCGAAAGCGGTCATTAGGGTGTACAAAACAAACTCATGTGCAAACACATGATTTGAGTGGCTGAAGTTGCATATCAGATATATTTTATAAATATATTGTTGCAGTGTGATGTTTTCGATTACATACTTCTAATGCAGTATTTAACTATCAAACTGAGTGTGAGACTTAAGCTTTGTAGATGTTTTATTTCAATTGGTAGAACAAGGTTGAAGAGACTGAACTAGAGAAGTTAAAGGAGGTTTTGAAATGTTTTGGCTGGGTAGGAGGAGCAGGGTTCTGTTAGCACTAATAGATCAAGAGGACAAGAGCTGATTAGTTACATTTAAATTTAGAGGGACTTTATCAGTTCCCTGGGTCCCCAGTCGATTTTCTCAACATGATTGAGCTAATGGTGCTAAAAGCTGGGTGATGTTGTGACACTTAAATACAATGATGCCATTACATATTAAAAAAAGTGTTGTTATGCTTTGTAAAAATGGGTTTAATTTCAGTGAAAATATACCTTAAAAAATAGCCTATAATATTTTATTTCTGCAAGTGTACTCCTTCTGGGAAAAGAAAGGTTTTGGGCTCCCAGAAGTGTAATATTTTAATAAGTTGAGATTTTTAAAGGTATTAAAGGCTCAATAGTGCAAAGCAAGTCTTCCGAGAACTTACAAATTCCTTACTACTCTTTCATTTTCTAACATCTAATCAAGCAGTCATTAGAGCGTACAAAACAAACTCATGTACAAATGTGATTTGAGTAGCTGAAGTTGCACATCTGACATATTTTGTATATCTGATTGTGTTTACTGCAGTGTGAATTTTTTGATTGCAGACTTCCAGTGCAGTATTTTCTCAGTAAACTGACAGTAAGTACAATGGGAGTTGAACATTGTTGTTGGACATTTAATGGAGTTGAACATTTAATTGGGACAGTGACTGTAGGGACGAAGTTGTAGAAACTGAACGAAGTTGTAGAGAAGTTAAAGGAGGTTTTGGAATGCTTTCTGTTACCACTGAAGGCACCAGAGGACGAGAGCTGATCAGTTACATTTAAATTTAGAGGGACTTTATCAGTCCACTGGGTCAATGACCTAATGGTGCTAACGTTAATAGTGCTAAATGCAGGGTGATGTTGTGAGACTGGAATACAATAATTGGGAGTTGTACTGGGTTATGCCAGTTGGGGGTGCAGTACACCCTGCTGAGAGTCTGTATTATGAAGCTGTGAAGCTGATAAATAAACAAGACTTGCTTGAAGATCAGTGTGTCTTCATCTTCTCTCTCTCATGCTCGCCATATTAGTGTCAGAAGTGGGATGGAGCAACTAGAGAGAGAAATCGAAGTGCTGATAACGAGAGCACAGCAAGCAGCGAGCTGAGGAACTGAGAATTCGGCCTTCCTCGGATGTCCAGATGGTGCTAGTGTTGCTCGGAAGCCAGTGCGCCACTCCGTGGGGGAGAACAGTACTCCTGTGGCAGGCTAAGAAGAAGATGACGGCGGGGAGACGACGCCCACACAGTCAAGACCACGAGTGGCCGTCAAGCTGCCACGTTTCGACGGAAAGGTGCCGTTAGAGCCACACCTGGCGCAGATCGAGCTGGTGGCATGGCACAACCGGTGGGACCAAAACGAGGTAGCGGCCCACCTCGCCATGGCCCTGGAGAACGAGGCGCTGCAGGTCCTGGTCGACTGACCACTCAGCAAGCACCAGGACTTTGAGCAGCTAGTGGCAGCGCTGTGGCAGAGATTCGGCCGGCCAGAGAGAGAAGAGACGGCGAGAGATCGGCTGGGCAAACAACGGCGAAAGGCTGACGAGATGTGGGGGGCGCTCGCTGGGGACCTGCAAAACTGCACATGCCGAGCTTACCCGCCATTCATGCCGTCAGAACAATAGGAGGTGGCGCTGCACACCTTCCTTCGTGCCCTCTCACCGGAATTACTACAGCAGCACGTGTGACTGGCGGCAGTGCTTGCAGATGCGGAGCACACAGAGGCCATATTAGCTGCCAAGGCAAAGTCAATCCCACCCCGGCGAGTGGCGGCAGGCAGAGCAGAGGTTGAGGAAGCCCCGGAGTTGACCGTGGTGGCCAGTGCGGATGGAGTCTCCGCCAACCGAGGGTGTGCTATCATTGCGGGCATGGCATATCATTTAGCATGGCACAGCCGCTGGGAAACGCCCAGCAGGCAGCCGTCTGCTACCCGCTAAGCCCCTCCAAAACCCCAGAAACCATGAGTGGGTTGCCTGGGAGACACTGAAGGCCTCTATGTGGAGTGTACCGTGGAAGGAGTCCGTTGTCAAGCGCTGGTTGACACCGGCTCCACTATCACGATCGTCAGGCCAGGTGTGTTGCCCCACACGCAGCAGCAGACTCCACAGTGACCAGCGTGCACGCAAAGATGCAGGGAAAAAAACAGCTGACAGTGAACGGGTTGTCAGTCAAGCACAAGGTGTGGCTTGCAGATGTGGTGGAGCTGTGCATTTTGAGGCTGGACCTGTTGGCAAGGCTGGGAGCAACAGTGGAGGTCGTGGCGAGACAGCTCCACGTTGCTTCGAGGACCAGTTTGTTCCAGCGGAGCAGCACAGAGACCAACGCTGCCATGAATTTACAAGGTGGAGGGGCCATCCACCGAGACACATCAGGCGGTCCAAGAGTTGTTGCAGAGGGACAGCGCGGGGCTCACGGAGAGTCAGAGAGCTGAGTTGAAACTGCTACTGATGCGAAATATGGATTTGTTTGCAGCGAAGGGCAAGGACTGCACACAGACCGCTGGCTAAGCGGCAGGCGGCCGAGCAGAAAATCAAGGAGATGGCAACGGCAGAGGTGATCAAGCCATCTGACAGCCCCTTGGCAGCACCGGCAGTGCTGGTGAAAAAGAAGGATGACAGTTGGCGTTTCTGTGTGGACTACCGGCGTCTGAATGCAGTAACTAAGAAAGACTCTTATCCTCTTCCTTGGGTCAATGACGTGTTAGATTACATTGCGGGTTCGCAGTGGTTTACCTCCTTAGGCTTACGGAGCACTTACTGGCAGGTAGAGTTTGCTGGGCATCCACAAAACCCGCACCACGCTACACCCACAGAGCGACGGGCTGGTGGAGCGGTTTAACCACACGTTGCCGACCTAGCTGGCGATCCTGGTGGCAGAGCACCAGTGAGACGGGGCCGACACTTGCCCCTGGTCCTGTGGAGAGGAGAGTACGCAGAGCACACCAGCTGCAGTGATGTTCGGTCATGAGCTGCACACCCCAGTCGACTTGTCATTTGGACCCGCCCTGAGCCTACCTCCGCAGACTGCAGGCACGCATGAGGTCCGTGTACAAGCTGGCGAGGGAGCGCCAAGGTGCAGCCACAGCCCGTCCGAAATGGGCGTACGATGTGGGCAGCCGGGAACATGACTTTGTGCCACAGGACTTGGTCTGGCCCTCCCAGAAAAAGGGGTGGAACCCAAAACTGGACAGCCACTGGAGGGGGCTTGGAGAGGTCCTTGAGCAGCTCAGTGAGGTGGTCTACTGGGTGCGGTTGAGGGGCACCCGCAAGGCTGTGGTCCTGCCCTGGGACAGATTGGTACCGTACCAGCCGCAGGCTGGTGTGAGGTACGCTACTGGGCTGGACTCTGACCACACGGAGCCACCAGACGCAGGCGGTGAGTTGAGGGACCTGGGGGAGCGGGGAGCGAGTGGTAGCGCTCCCCGGGGGCGCAACTTGCCGCCTCGTCTAAAGGATTTGGTATTGGACTCATGGGGTGGCCGTGGATGGCGCTCCCCGTCGGAGGGGGTTGTGTGACGAGCCGACAGTCACACTGGCTCCCATGAGCCTTTGCCGGCCAGCACAAGTGGCCAGTTGGCTGTTTATGTGTGTTTTGGGGATATTAGAGGGGTGCAGCAATGTGTTATGTGTTATTTGTGTGGTTTGGACCCTTCTTGTCCATCACCATCCTTCAGAGCGTTACCTGCTGGAGTGTAGTGATGGACGTGAGAGGCTGGGGTGTGGTTGGAGTTGGGAGTTGTACTGGGTTATGCCAGTTGTGGGCACAGTACACCCTACTGAGAGTCTGTATTTTGAAGCTGTGAAGGTGATTGAAGACTTGCTTGAGGATCAATGTGTCATCGTCTTCGCTTTCTCATGCTCGCCACAGTATGAATGTGAGTGTGGATGGTTGTTTGTCTCTGTATGTGGCCCTGTGACGGGCTGGCGTGTACCCCACCTTCGCCCATAGCAGCTGGGATAGGCTCCCAGTGGGAACCGCCGCCAGAGTCTTGATGATGTCTTGGTGACGTCACGTGTGTTGTGTGTGTGTGGTTGTCCGGTGCCTAGGCAACCCAGGTGAAGGCAGTGAACCCTGTTAGCTCATTAGCAGGGTTGTTAGGTACCTGATGACAAGTCCACCTGTCTTGTGTTAAGTTTAAGTATGTTTCATTAAGCTCTTTATTGTCTGTGTCGTGTGATTGGCTGTGTGTGTCTTTTCCTTGAGAATAAAGCACAGCTGATCCAGAGAGAGAGTTGTGTGGTCACCCAAGAAGCTGACTGAGCTTGCTCCACGACGTCAACTAGCTCGCCACCTTGCTGCTGTTACAAATTGTGTCACAAACTGCTCCTGTGAACCACCACCCTCATGCTCCTGGTGGCAGCGGGAGAGCGAATCTCTACCGGAGGAACTTGTACGGATAGAGGCGCCCCTAGGCACACATACAAGTCTGTGACAGTTTGCCTTTCTCTGTGTCTCCCACTTGTCATTGCAGGAGTGACTGGTGAGCAGCGTTCACCCCAGCTCTACACATTGTGTGGATACTCGACAGGCCACCGTGTGAGCATGGCTAAACAACTCTGAGTCCCCATCTGGAGTGAAGGTCCTCCAAGTGTATTCCTGTAGAAGCTTGCTTCCAGGATCAATCCCTTTTTTTGTTCCTGCAGAAGCTTGAGTTCATTTGGAGCTCAGTGAAGCTCAACCACGTGCTTGTGTTCATTAAAACTCACTTTGCATTCTAAGTTGTCTCCCGCAGTTGTGTCCGTCTGACACACCCACCATGACACAAAGCAAGTCCTCAGAGAACTTTGACATTCATTTCTACAATTTCATTTTGTAATAATCACTCAAAAGTGGTCATTAGGGCGTACAAAACAAACTGATATACAAACATTTGATTTTAATGTCTGAGGTTTGCATATCTGACATGTTTTGCATATCTGATTGTGTTTGTTGCAGTGTGACTTTTTTAATTGCAGACTTCCAGGGCAGTATTTTCTCAGCAAACTGATTGTAAGAATGGTGGATGTTGCAGATGCAGTATGTGTTTCTTCCATCCCTGCAGTCATCACCCCCCCTCTCCTGCTCTCAGCTTACCATCCGCATACCTGCTTTACCCCACTTTCCACAGATAGTAACAAAACAGCATGTTTAATTATTACAATAGAGCTTTAGAATGAAGGGTTTATAGTTTATGATTTCTTTCGTTTTTTCTTGTGTTTCTGTTTTCTTGTCCAGAGATACACCAGCATTTTTTATATGTGCCATGCAACTGCATCCTTCTCCCTTGTATCTCTCCCCGCTACCTCTTTACAGCACCTGGCTTACACACATTTTTAAATATCATTTAAAAATTCAAGCTGCCCTTTGTAGTGTGTGAACATATATATTTAATGACAAAAAAAGTCAGACACTATAAAATCATAGATTTTAACAGACCATTTGATAAATACAAGATTTTCTTATGACAGTGGTAATATACATATACTTTCCATGACCAACATCAAGTATACAAACAATGACTCAGAAGTGTTCTGGTTGCTATTACACTTTTATTGTGTTTATAATAACTGTAGCTAAATTCACCTAGGAGCCAAATAATCAGCATTATAAAGAAAACCAAGAATTTCAGAACTGACTCATATTTGGCCCTACAGCCAACCAAGTTGGCAGGCTTGTGAAACTGACCGAGTCAATTTCTTTGTTCAAAAGGTCAGATTGCCTTGATTCTTATCATTTTCACGGAAGCGTGTGTTCAGACAATGGTGAATTTTATCTACTGACCAGAGTTACTAAGTTTATAAATTTGCAGCCATTGCTCACCTATTATAAATATGGCCATGTTTTCAGATTTGACCATAAAAATATGACATCAGAATTAAACCAACATATAAGTCAACATGTTCTGACAGTGCATGGCACACCAAAAAACTGCATCAAAACTGGATAATTTGTTTTGAAACTATGATCAGACATGATCATTGAGAGAAAGAGCCGCATATCCCTGCCAAGAAACACAATGTGCTGAATAAGGTGCAGAAACAATGGCCTGACATACACATTACACTAACAAAACTAACCAAGATTTATATTCCTATAACCACATCAAATAAAAAATACACAACTGAATATATAGTGATAATCACTTGTAGATTACAAATATCATGGTATAATGACATATATTGAACAGCAGTGTGTGGTATGTGTGATCATAATTCACTTAAAATATACTTGAAACAACATCTTGTTACAAAATGCATCACAGTAATGAAAAAATACCATTTTGCTCAGCTTTAATATATATTTGAACATGGACCAAACCTATATATTAATAAAATACATTCCATATTTCCAAAACATCAAAGTGTATGCACAGTTGTGTAAACTGTTTAAGACCATTTATCTGGACAGTAAGTGTTTTTTTTGCTCTCAACACAAAAACAAATGCAAAGAAAATAATGTAATTATGACATATTCTAATATAAGTGATTTTAATAAACACTTATTGCCAGGAAAATACCTTTGTTAATCATTTTAGGTGCCTAAAATTGAGCATAGTTCTGTATGTGTGCAAGAAAACAGATTAAATATGCACATTAATATAAGGCTGGGGATTGGTGGTGTCTTGATGGATTTTCTCTGATGGAGTAGTGGACACTCACTGGACAGTAACCCTTTCATTGTTTCTGCTTTGACCGACAATGAACTTCAGGTTCAGGAAATTCTTTTCAAACTTCTCTAGATCGGTACCAATCCCCTGCACCAGGATTGTACCACTGTGGTAAACATTGATGGTTAAAATTGCCTTCTCGCGGTTTGGGCTCTCGAAGACTTTAATTTGCACGGCATCCTGGATGTTGCGTTGAACATTATGAGGAAATATTTCACACAAAGTTACACGCCAGGTGTGGTGGTCCAATGTGTAAAAGATCAAATCATTCTTAATCGTCCCTTTAACACTGACTGATTTGCGGTCCACGTACAAGGTCTCAGGATTTTCTCTCAGTAGTTTTTTTCTGTCTTCTTTGTCTATGCTGGAAATGTCAATAGCCGTGACAGGCCCTTGGTCATTGTTGCCACTGTTTACCAGCAGTTCCATGAGATGGGCATATAATGATGCCATTGTCTATTAAAAAAAGAAAAAAATGTACTGTCTATGTTTTGTAAATATGGGTTTAAATTCGGTTACAATTTACCATAAAAACCTCAGTATTTTTGAGGGTTGAGAGTGTACTCACCATAGGGAAGAACAACCTCTGGGCTCCTGATATGAAAATGTGGAATACTTTGAGAAGTTGAGATCTTCAAAGGTTTTAAAGGCTCTCCAGCCCAAAACAAGTCCTCCGAGAACTTTCACATTCCTTTCCACTGTTTCATTTTCTAATATCCAATCAAATGCTATAATTAGGGCATACAAAAC
>JBBPCX010069851.1:0-11055 GCA_037974365.1 Hydrocynus forskahlii | reverse complement strand
GTGCACTTTTCTGTAGCTAGAATCTAGCTTAGAAATGTAAGGAAGTTTATTTCAATGTACGTACCTTGACATGCTTCTGCAAGTTGGAGGATGAATTTTTGTAGGCGGTCATGAAGTTCACAGCAAACACTTGAATATCATTAACTTGTTCAGAAAATTGAAATAGTTTGGCGAGATGGGGCCACGGGTTGGCACATTCCCGGGATGGACTTGCTGCATCTTCATCCATTGTTTCGTCCATGGTTTCGTCTCATATCTAAATCATTATCTGGCCATGGAGTTGACGTTGGCGAATAGCTGAAGGTGATTGCTGATAGGCTGTCCCAATCAGTGGCGCCTGCACAATCCAATCGCGTTTGAGAGGGAAACAACAAATTGAGGGTTTCTGAGATTTTTCTTTTTTCCTTTCTTTTAGAAGAAGTAACGGGTACTCACGCTTATGGATGGAAATGTAGCGGAGTAAAGAGTACAATATTTGCCTCTCAAATGTACTTGAGTAAAGTCATGAGTACTCCCCAAAATGATACTCGAGTAAAGAACAGATTCCTCAAAATTGTACTTAAGTACTCTACTCAAGAAAATGTACTCCGTTACTGTCCGGCTCTGGTTATTCTCGTCTGTCACCATCCTCCGGATGTTATCTGTTATCTACCAGAGGGTAGTGATGGATGAGAGGGGTGGGGTGTTTGTTGGAGTTGGGAGTGGCAATGGGCTACGCCAGTCGGGGGCATAGTACACTCTGCAGAAGGTCTGTATTGCTTGAAGATCAGCATTTTCTGTCTCACGCTTGCCACATTGGTATCAGAAGTGGGATGGAGCAGCTAACGAGGGAGATCGATGTGCTGATGGAGAGAGCACAGCAAGCAGCGAGCCGAGGAAACGAGCATTCTGCCTTCCTTGGACATCCAGATGGGACCCGAGTGAGGGGAAAGGGAAGCTTGTGCCCCCTTGGCTCAAGTAAAATCCATCTACACTGTGACCATGACTGAGATAGACCAGTTTTATTCATACCATTGGTATGAATTGGGAAAGGGGAAGAACTGAAATAATTTTATATTATTAACACACTAAGTTAAATGGGATTTTTGCCAGCATTATGAAAGTCTTGTCCTCATAAACATTGCTGCTGAAGGTTGCATTTACATCCTGAGTATGGATAGATCAATTATTTTGTTACTATAAACTGACTATTGAAGCTGATGTACAACATCAAGCCAATCTAATGGTGCAAAAAATAACTGCAGGAATAACCCTGCAGGAATAAATCCTTGGACGTCCAGATGGGACCTGAGTGAGGCGGCTGTCCACCTCTCCGTAGCTCTGGAAGGCGAGGTGCTGCAGGTCCTGGTTGACCGACCGCTCAGCTGGTGGTGGCGCTGCGGCAGAGGTTCGGCCGTCCAGAGAGAGAAGAGACAGCGAGAGATCGGCTGGGCGAACAATGGCAAAAGGCTGCCGAGACATGGGGCATGCTCACAGGAGACCTGCAGAACTGCACACGCCGAGCTTACCCACAATTCCCGCCATCAGCACAAGAGGAGCTGGCGCTGTATACTTTCCTTCGTGCCCTCTCGCCAGAACGACTGCAGCAGTTCGTGTAACTAACGGCCCCGCCTTCTCAAAATGCACACCACGCCACTGCCCCCGCAGAGCGACGGGTTGGTGGAGCGACTCAGTCGCACATTGGCAACCCAGCTGGCAATCTTGGTGGCGGAGCACCAACGTGACTGGGACAAACACCTGCCTTTGGCCCAGTGGTCATACAGCAGTGCAGGAGAGCACACAGAGCATACCAGCGGTGCTGATGTTCGGGCGCGAGTCGCGCACCCCTGTGGACTTGGCATTTGGACCCCCTCCCCCGAGCCGGAGATCACGCAGACTGCAAAACCGACTGAGGACAGTGCATGAGTTGGTGAGAGAGCGCCAGTGTGCAGCCACAGCCCGTCAGAAACGGGCGTACGACGTGCGCAGTCGGGGGCACAATTTTGCGCCACGGGACTTGGTCTGGGTTTACTACCCCTCCTGGAAAAAGGGGTGGAACCCAAAGCTTGACAGCCACTGGAGGGGGTGTGGCGCTGTACCAGCCACAGGGTAGTGTGAGGGACGCTACTGAGCAAGACACTGAGCCACCAGACGCATGCGGTGAGTTGATGGACCTGGGGGAGCGGGGAGCGAGTGGTGAGGGCTCTATTTCTGCCCAGGAGGACACACCACAAGCTCCCCAGAGGTGCAACTTGCCACCTCGTCTGAGGGACTTTGGTGTTGGACTCATGAGGTGGCCGTGGACAGTGCTCCCCATCAGAGGGGGCTGTGTGACGAGCCGGTCCAGTAAGACTGGCTCCCATGAGCCTTTGCGGCCAGCACGAGTGGCCAGTTGGCCTGTTTTGCGTGTTTTGGGGACATTAGAGGGGGGTAGGAATGTGTTGTGTAGTGTGTTATTATGTGTCTTAATGTGTGTTATTTGTGTGGGTTGAGCCCTTCTCGTCCGTCACCATCCTCCAGAGTATTATCTACCGGTGATGGATGAGAGGGGTGGGTTGTTTGTTGGAGTTGGGAGTGGTATTGGGCTAGGCTAGTTCGGAGTGCAGTACACTCTGCAGAAAGTCTGTATTGGAGGCTGTGAAGCTGACAATAAACACGACCTTGCTTGAAGATCAGCGTGTCCTAGCATTCTCTCTCTCATGCTTGCCACAATATATACAAAATGGCAAGTGAGTTCAATCTTAAATTCAGAACCATTCAAAGTACCTATCTCTGACAATAAGATCTAATCTCTGATTGTATGTATAATATTTATCAACTTTTATATAAACTTATAAACTGTTGTCTCTGTAGTGACATCTCTCTCTGTTTCTCTTTCTGAGCACATGTGCTGTGTAAATCCTGCCCCTCCCCCTTGTGCTCAGTGTGCACAGACCCCACCACACATCATGCAGCTGTTCTTCAGAACCATCAAAAGTATTTAATGTTGGGCAACGATTCAAAAATGTAATTGCGATTAATTGCATTGTCATACACAAAATTAAATAATTAATTCTAAAGTAGTGTCTGGCGCACTTTTATTTTAAAGCACTGCTGTGATGATAGGTAAGACTAAAAACTCCAATACCCATAATCCTGTGATGTGGAGCAGCGCATTATGGGAAAAAGCAGAGGCTCTGGTGTGTGTGTGTTTGGGAATGAGCATGTGGGAGTACGCTGTTTCAGAATTCCATTAAAGAGTTTATTAGGACCAATTACAGTCGTTATAGTGAGCCCCTGACAACTGCTCTATGAACAAAAATGCAAGAACATTTGGTTTGCAAAAGTTTTACACAGCAGTGTTCCCTTTAACAGTTACACAGTTCCAGTTAAAAAAATTCTAAATGTCATCTTAAACGGTAATGTTATCAAATCAAATACAGAAACAAGGCTACTTGCCACTACAGGACATTCACATTGTATCGAGACTGTTACAGAAAAACAAGTTCCCCTTAGAGTCCAGAGCATGGGGAGCAGAACCATTATAACAATCTGCATTAATGTGCGATAAAATTTAAACCACCCATTTTCAAAAGATAGGTCAAACAAGCGAGAAGAACTGCCCTCTTCAGGAGGCCGCCATGTTGGATAGTTTAGAGTGCTGGCCAAACTCTCGAGAGGAGATGTCGCATTTTGTCAAAAAACAGGTATTATCGTTTATAAGCGCTTATTGCGGCTTAGGAAAGATCTGCAGTTTACAATCCTTTTTTACAGTGATTTGGCATGAAACGTTGATGGAGCAGCGAGTAGGTTCAGTACACAGCAGAACGGCATGGCAAGCTTGTATTTTCTTATAAGTATATTTTTTTCTAAGAGGTGCAGTCTGAGTCAAATAGGGCAGGCGGGCAGTTATCCTGGCAACCTTAGCCCTGCCCTGTGCACGTCCCTGCTGCCATGTATTGTACCTTAATCATAAACCTGTCTGGACTGTCTTTAACATGTAGGACTGTCTGGACTGTCTTTAACATGTAGGACTGGAGCTAGACTGCTGTAAACTGAACATGAAGGTATTAAATGTAAATAGAAGTGCTTTTGTGAGATCAGAAAAACAACAAATTAAACATTAGCTGTTTATGCAGACGAGTTTCCTGAGATGCATTGGAACTGTAACAATGCTTACATACTATTTTTATTTCAATAAAGCAAAAATGACACAATGGGTTTTTATTTGGGATGCAATGATACCACTTTTTACCACAGTATACCACAGTACGAGTATTTTTATTTGTGTACTTACCGATACCGAGTACCGATACCAGTATTTCTTAGAATGGTGTCCATGCAAGTGCAAGTAATTTGGAGACCAGTTTTATTTTCTATTCTACATATTATGACAAGCCTACCCTTAGCAAAAAATAGTAAACTTGAAGTTCATTTTATTAAGTATGCTTGAGTATAAGTATAGCAAGTATACGGACTATGTACTTGTAGTGTAATAGAGAGTATACTAATTTGATACTTCTTCGGACTAAATTGGAACATTTGTAAGTTTATAAAAGTATACTTTAAGTATACTTTATAAGGTCATTTTAAGTTTACAAAAGCATATTTTATATACTTTCTTTGTACTTATCAGTATAAGTCAAGTATACTTCACTATACTATTCTAAAGTATATAAAATATAGTACATAAAAAGTAAACTTCAAGTATACTGCCTCAGTTTTAGTATAAAATAAGTAAACTTGTTGTACACTTGAATAAACTACTTTCTGCTATGGGTATAATAAGGCTAAATACAAAAAAGTATTAACAGAAGGCTATTCCAAGGCAAAAATAAACTGTCCTTTCTGGTTTGATCAAAGCTTTAAGTCCGCGGCACGTTTCAGTTAAACTCGTGCATTATGAACACAAAGCGCTCTGGATTCGCTTCGACTGTTTTCGCCCTGTAGGCTTGCCGTAGTTAGATGATGTGGTACAGCCTCGGAGCAGAAACAGAACGGAGTCCCCTTCAAATGAACTCACAGTGTGAACATAAAAAGAACTGAGTCACCCCTAAATGAACTCACACTGAACATAAAAAGAACCGAGTCCCCGTCAAATGAACTCACACTGTGAACATAAAAAGAACCCCTTTCTGTCGGTCCACTTTTTGGACCACTTCTAGAGGACTGAGTTTGGTTCCTTTAAAGAGGACTATATGTGAAAACACCCTTAAAGAAAGTATCAAAACAGTCTCCTGCTTTCATGTACACAAAAACGTGCGTTAAGGTTGGTTGCTGCAGTCTTGCACTAGCATTAGCAACTCTGTGTGCTTAGCACTGTGATGCGTCTTCAGATGTTTAATCAAACTGCTAGTGTTAAACAATGTACTTTCCGCCCCCTGACACCGTAGCAGTACAGATCTTACAGTCTGCCTTACTCCTGTCATCGTCTTTTATCTTAAAATATTTCCCAATCGCTGATATTGCTTACTCCTCCTATTGAAAAAAATCTCATAGCTCATGGATAAAATATCTGACGTTTCCAGCTCGTTGTCTCCCCCTAGACATTGAAGTCAGGCAGGACAACAAATCACATCCGTCCAGTGTGATCAGTTGATGTAGCGAAATAGGATATTGTTTAGTGGTATCGGTGCATGGTATCGGCAATTCATGTACGAATACGAGTATGAGTATTTTAACGAAGTATCGGTATCAGTGCAGCCCAAGTTTTTATTGTAGTCCATGCCCATGTTCCTGATTAAAAAGCCACTGGATAATAAGTGACTAACTAGTGGTTGGCAGTATTACACAAATATAATTTAAACATTAGTGGATAAACAGAAGGTAATGCTGCCTCTAAATAAATTTGTATTGGCACACTCTATGCATTCAGTATGCCAAATACATTGTCTTTGTGTCATGCAAACCTGTCAGGAAAACACATAATCGGTCTTCCGAAGTAAACGTGTCACATGCTATAAAACCCAAGGTCAAGGTGGTAGACAGTGCTCAGTCACTGAGTCTTCATCTCGCACCTGTTCAGCTTGTCTCTTTAGGACCGTAAGTACTCCAGTTGTCTTTTACCTGTATGTGTGTGTGAGAATGCGGATTCCAAGGGGAGCTTTCTCAGATCAAAGTGCGTGAACTACCGACTGTCTCGCGCTACTCCATGATTGGGTTCATCCATCATGCTACACTGGGTGAACTGTTAGCCTCTCTTTCTGACAGAATGGCTGAGCCATTCGTGAATCAGCAGGTGGCTGTGATCGATGGGCTGACTCAAGATCTCGTGGGCTTAAGAAAGGCACTGCACAAGTCATTTACGGCCTGTATGGAGCTTGCTCTGCGGTTCACGACTCCGAGAACACACACTATCTGCTGCACGCGCCGTTCCACAGGCTGCAGCCCGAGCTTATCACCCTACCCCTTCATCTACCAAACCCAAACTGTCCCTGCCTGATTAAATGGGTTGGGGGAGATGGGAAGCGTGATGTTTTCTTAACTAACCTGAATCTTGTTTTTGAGTTTCAGCCATCCCGCTACACCACCGACCAGGGACATATTGCACTTCTCGTCTCCCTCCTCACCCGACAGGCAGTGGGCCACCGTGGTCCTGAGGGCAGACTTCAACATAGCCCACTCTCATCCAGAGTTCACTCGCCAGCTCAGGGCCACTTCAGGGCATCCAGATAGCAAGGTGAAGACTGACTTCCACCTCTATCATTTATGTGGCAGGATGACCAGTCTGTGAGCCGTTACGCAGCCGAATTCCGCACCTTAGTGGTGCAGACGTCGTGGGTAGACTCCGCACTCCAGACCGTGTTCTATGAAGGGTAGCCGGCCGGATGGCAACTCCCTGCTGAGGCGTTATCCCAGCCGATAAATGGTCGGGTCCTTAACACCATCACCCACCAGACCTCTCCTCACATCCTCACTATCTCCGACCACCATAAATCAATTCAGTTCTATATCGCCACCCTCACCTCTCCTCCCATCCTTTTAGAATACCCCTGGTTCCTTGGTCATGATCCGATGATATCCTGGACTCACAATTCTTCGGGCATTCGGACATGCTATGGGGAGTCTGAGGCCCCCTATGTCAATGCGGAGGCATTTCCTGTCCCGTACTTTGACCTGGCGGAGGTGTTCTTCAAAAGACGTGCCACCCAGTTTCCTCCTCATAGGTCATATGACCTGGCTACCAACCTCCTGCCAACCTCCTGTAACGCCCCATGGCCTTTTGTACTCTCTCTCTGCGGGGAAGCTACGTGCCATGGAGTAGTTCGTTATGGAGGGACTGCGTCAGGGGACCATTCGACCCTCTTCCTTGTAAAAAAACAAAGACCTCCGCCCTGGATCAACTATCAGGGCCTTAATAAAATAATGTTGACGAATAGGCAATCCCCTTCCACTCACTAACACTGCCCTGGAAGCTGGTTGCACTGTTTTCACCAAATTGGACCTATACAGCACATATAATCTGATACACATCAGAGAGGGTGATGAGTGAAAAATGACTTTCATCGCACCTTCCAGCCATTATGAAACCCTGGTAATGTCATTTTGCTTCAAGCAACATCCCGGCTGCTTTCCAACAGTTTATCAATGAAGAGACATGCTGGGTCGCTGGATATACACATATCTAGATGATACACTAATCTATTCAAGAACCAGGGAGGAACACATCCAGCATGTGAGGGCAGTTCTACGGAGGCTGCTGACCCACCAACGGTACTGTAAGTTGGAGAAATGCGCTTTCCACCAGCGCTCCACCACATTCCTGGGATTTGTGATATCTGATAAGGGTGTGGCCATGGATCCCCATTGTCATGGAAAATATGAGCAGGAATCTTTTTCTAAGTCAAAATTCAAACGCAGTCAGAAAGTTGAGGCAACGCTGTTTATTAAGGCAGCTTCATGGTCCTTGGGAGCAGTGATCAGATGCTCTCCTTTTACAACTCATACACTCAGGTTAAATAGAACACAACACCCCTTTTTTAGATTACACCCACTCTTTGGCTCTCCGCCAATAACAGTGAGAATTGAATATTCAAACCTCCACCCGTGTCGCAATGTCTCCACCTTCCCCAATGTTTTCCAGTAGATCTGAGGTCACGTATCACTTAATTAATATACCCTCGTCGTGAATGGTCACACATCTCATGCCTAGTGCGTACTAACATCTAATGGAAGATTGACATCCTATGCGTTCAAAGATTCCATTTTTCTCGGTTCCAGTGTTTACAGGAACACCAGACCCTGAATGGTCCACTATTCATGCCCATCCTGACAAAATACAAATCTCATGACTTCTTGACATAAAAACACACTCATGATTACTTTTGCCAGACCACTTCTAGGTGGCTCGGTTTTCTCATCTTGAGTGGATTTAGATGTTTATTAACATAAGTTGGGGCCTTCTAAAAGAGCATCTTTTGTGAAGTGTCTAGACTTTTCTATCCCCCCTTCAAGAGGGCAAAGGGCACACACGGTTCTCCATATGGAGATAGCTCCCTGGAATAGCCCCTTGTACCTTCTAACTCTAATTAAATGCTGTGTAGACAATAATGGGGGTGAAGACATACTATATTGAGTAGACTTTTTTATCATTCAAATCTTCATCACCAGTATCTGGATGCAGTGCATAATTGGTCCCTAGACAAAACGCTCCAGGCACATAGCTTGGAACCTCCTCTGGCAGACACTCCATCAGGACTCCTCTTCGTGCTTACCAGCATGTGCCCTGATGTCCTACTGGGAACACTGCTCCACTGTTGCCAGCCACCCAGGAACCAAGAGAACCAAGTTCATCCGGAGTGCGTTTTGGTGGCCACTGATGGCCAAAGACATTAAGAACTTTGTCCAGGCGTGCGCGGTGTGTGCCAGGGCTAAGACATATAATCAGCCTTCTTCTGGTGAACTGCTCTGATCGATTCGTCTTGCAGCCTCTCCTCCAGACACCATCCACTTTCTGAGATGCTTTGTGATGGATCGGCGGGCTGAGCTCTCCCACAACCTCCATACATGATCAGCCACCGGGCTCAGTCCGTTTGAGGTATGCTACGGTTTTCAACCTCCAATGTTTGAACATCAGGAGCCGGAGGTTGATGTACCATTGGCCCAACTGTTGGTTCACCCATGCCAGCGCCTCTGGACCCAAGCGCGCAACGCCATCCAGTGGGCCAACAAAAGGTACATAACGCAACATCGCCGCCGGCATCTTCCGGCACAATTGATCCATGTAGGTGACAGTGTTTGGCTCTCCTCCAGAAACCTCCACCTTAACACTGAGTCCAAGAAGCTCACCCCCCCCCCCAGTTCATTGGACCCTTCAAGATAACGCACCGGATTAACCCTGTTACCTACTGGCTCCAGCTGCCTGCCTCGCTCGGGTCCTCAGGAGAACGTGACGTCACAGGGTGGTGAATGCTGGCGCGCTTGGCTGCCGCTGCTCCCTGGAATAGCTTTTACCTTATTTTAATTTTTATTTTATTCTGTACTGTTTGTTTTTCTGCTTGTTTATTTGTTATGCAAATAAGAGATGGCCCCTAAATCTCATTTGACACTATTTTATCTGCTTTTTCAGTTTTGTTTTCTGATGAGCTGCGGTTTTGTTTTCTGTTGTTTTCAAGCTAGCAGCCAACTGGACTCTGGCTTGGATGTTGTACCCGTTGTTCTGGATAGTGCTCCACTCTCTGTCGCCTGTGGGCCTGGCTCTGGAGTGTCCTGATTCGCGAGCTGTGGACTTATTGCGGCCTTGTTTGCCTCTGTTGCCTGACCAGTGTGTCTGTGTGAGCCCTCTCATGGTAATCTGCAGAGATCATATAGGTAAGTACTTGCTTGCTTACGAGTGGGTGAGTTCTTGGTAATACTATCGCACTGTGGGGTCTGGTTACTGGTGCCACCAGTGTTTGCGGAGAGCCTGTGTTGGCTTATGTACTAGACTTTCTGAGCGTAACGGACACCTGGCGAGTTTATGGCGTTAAATGAAGCTACTCCATCCGGGTATAATGTGTTGTATCGCTCTTGCTTCAAAATTATGAGTGTGCCTTTGCATGATACCTCCTCATTTGAATGTCTTGCTTTAAAATTCACTGTGAACACACCACTGCTCTCTTACTCATCTGTAGGCCTCCTAAAACATCTACTGCCTTCATTAATGAATTTACGGAGCTCTTATCTTCACTGACCCATTTGTATACATCTATCCTGATTCTGGGAGATTTCAATATCCATATTGACTCAAATACTTGCAACCTCGCTGACAATTTTCTCAATATGATGCACTGCTTTGCACAACATGTAAACTCTACCACTCACTCAAAAGGTCACATACTAGATTTTGTCTTTTCTCATAGCGTTTCTTCAACTGATCTCTTAAACATCTCACTGTTTCAGATCATAAAACTGTTTTATTTAATATAGTTGTTCATCACCATAAGCACCATAAGCATCACCATCACTGTTGCACTACACATTCCATCAACCTACAGAAACATCAAGAACATTTACACGGCTGAGCTACTAGTTATACTGCAGTCTCATTTTAATGATTAGGCATTTTTTAACACAAGCCTTGATAATAAAGTGTAACATTCGAATGTGCTTAACCAGTTCTCTCCCCTGAAAACACGCTCTGTCTCATTTTTACACTCTGTTCCTTGGTTCACACCGGAGCTGCACAAAATGAAGGCAGCAGGACGCCAATTAGAGAAATGCAGCAGGAGTACTGGCCTAACTGTAAATGCTCAAGCTTAGCAAGATCACGTGTTGGCTTATAAGGAATCTCTTAATAAGGCCAAATCATTTTACTACACCTCACTTATTACTAATGGCCAGAATAATCCTAGAGCTCTCTTTTCTACAATCAATAACCAATGTAGTGCTCGTGAAAAATAAAAGAGAAAAACATAAATAAATAAGTAAATAATACTTAAAAAAAATAAATAAGTACATAAATAAATACAATTTAAAAATATGAGGATAGGAATTTAGATTTCGTTTCTGGATAAAACGGAGGGGAAATAGTGGACTAAGGAAAAAAAATACTAATCATAACCTTACAAGTCATAATACTAATACCAATCCAAAGATTGACAGGTGAGCAGTACCAAT
>JBBPCX010069850.1:0-11056 GCA_037974365.1 Hydrocynus forskahlii | reverse complement strand
AAACTGGTCAGGTTCAGGGACTGGACTGGAAATGAGAATCTTTGAAAGTCCTTCAGGAAGCCTGGAGAACTGTTCCTTAAGACCACATTAAAATGCAAGAAAGTCTGAAACTTGGGAAGCAAAATGTGAGGAAATGAGGGGTGGCTCAAGACTTAGTCTGACTATAAGCAGCACTCGGAAATATATGATCATCTTAATAAATGATGTCTCAGTGTCACTGCTGTGGCTGCACGGGGTGTGCAAGGTGCAGGTTCCATAGGTGGTTATATTACAAAAAGACACAGACTCTTAAACGAAACCAAAGAGGCACACGGGCCTTTCAACATAACACATACATTCACCAAGGACACAAGAGGAAAGGGAATCGTGAGGGTAACCATCAGGGTGCGTGAGGGACAACCAGCAGCTCAACGTACAAGTCTTGGAACTTAAATACAAACACATACTCAGACCTAAACCAATCACAAAACATAATCACTCAACTTAAACCCAAGAAAGCTGACAGTGATTACAACACGTACATACCCCCTTTTCAAAATAAAAGTCTCTAAACACAACTAAATAGCGGCCTCTCAGTATGACATGACTAAATACCTAACACTCAGTATGACATCCTGAGCATATTGTGGAGCCCCGGAAAGCTTAGTGCCATGTGTGAAATGTTGAATGAAAACCATTTTAATACTATTTTGATTGAAGCTCTACTGTGTCTTTTTGTCCATTCCAGGTGTTGAAAAAGATAAGTGTTGTTGATGTATCATGATAATACTTAAAAGAAAAGAATGACAAATATACAGGGTGTAAGAGAAAATGCATGTTCGAATAGCAAGAATGATTAATGTTCCCACCTAATAATATAAATAAGCTAGAAAAAGACTTTCCTACAAAGTATGGTGGTACAGTTTCTTTAATTCCTCCCTCTCTCTTTCTTTCTACATCTCTTTTTCTCTTATACTATCACTGTTTTACCCCTTTCTTCTATTTCTTTCTCTTAACCTCCCTTCTCTGTCCTTGTTTCTCTCTCTCTCTCTATGTATCCCTGTTTCTTTCTCTCCTCTTTCTCTTGCTGCTCTCACCCTCCCCCTTTTCTCTTTCTCTCTGGTTTTATGTCTTTGTCTTTCTCGTATCTGTTCTCTTTCTAAATCTCCCCATCTCACCCTCTCCTTCTCTTCCTCTATATTTCTCTCTCTCCCTCTCGCCCTCTCTCTCGCCCCCTTCTCTTCCCCTTTATCGCTCTCTGTCCCTCTCTTCCCCTTTATCTGTCACTCTCCCTCTCTTCCTCTTTATCTTTCTCTCTCTCTCCCTCTCCCTCAGGTGGTCTGCCTGAAGTATCGGAGCTTCTCCATCCCTCGCTCTCTCTTGTCGCTATGGCGATACCTGGACGCCGCGTACGCACGAGAAGAATTCTCCTCTACCTGTCCGAGTGACAACGAAATACACATCGCCTATTCGTCCGTCGTAAAAGCGCTCAAGTAGGACAGGGAACTCACACACACACACACACACATGCACACACTAACACACACACACACACAAATATATGAAGAGGTTGCCAATATGTGTATTGCCAATGTGCTCAGGTGAGAAGTGAGAGAGTTTTACACACACACACACACACACACACACATTTGCGCACACACCATTGTATATAATCACACATTGTAAAACTTTCTTATAGTGGGTTTGCATTTCAAGAGCTGTTAAAGGGAAGGTTCACTGTTTTGTGTTCTGTCATCTGTATGTGTTTTCAGTAGGTCAGCAGGAGAGCAGACTCCAGCCCAGAGCCCAGTCACACTAGTTCTCTTACAGTGAAAGCAAAATTTCATTCATTTTAATAGAAATTGTCAGGATCCAGAATTTTGTGTCAGACTTTCTGATTCAAAAACACTTCTGTTCAACTTCTACATGAATTTGCTTCATTGACCAATATTCACTGCTTTAGCTACATAGACCTAAAGGGGCAGGCCTTTGTAGATCAGCACACTGTAAACTACATTTGAGAAATGCTGTTATATTATCATTAGAAGCTCAGCAGAATCTAAACTGTGAGACGGACTAGTCAAACACAATGAAGATCCTTATTGATAATGTTGCAGTTTAATAAATGCCAGATTGTCAAACAGTACTTCAATACAGAATCGCAATTAATTATATTTTTTGTAGTTTGACAAAATTAACTGAATGAATACTACATGATTGCCATGGAGTAAAAAACAGTCTTCGGTTATTTATCACCATTGTCCAGACACATATGAGTGATAAATAAAAAATAACACATACTGTGTGCAGTCAATGAGGGTGTGTATCATATATATCATATAAACAGTCTATGAGTGTATATATCATGTACACCATCTATACAATCCGTGGTTCACCTCTGTGACTGTAGCCTTGCTCTCATGGATTCTTGGACACTTTCCAGAGGAACTGGAGTTCTTTCGATTTTGCTGTTGCTTTTGTTAGTTTGCTGCTCATTGATAAATGCGCAGGTTTCTCTCCAGCACTATCCAGTGTGGTGTGCTGAAGGTATTGCCTTAAAAGCAATTTAACAAGAGGCCTACTATCACTGATACAACATACAGCAGCTGGGCTTCAGCCTGCATGACCAAAGGATCAGGCTGGAAAGACTAAGGAACCATTAGTCATTCATTGCATTACATGTTAATAACTTGGAAATTACCAAATGATAGCAATAGAAATTTTACCAGAGTTTTGTATACTTCATCTTAACATGACTATATTTAATGCATAAAGGAGAGGAAGCAGAAGCAGTAACTTCTCATTTTCTTCTTATTTCCTCATTTTCACCAAAGCAGTGAAGCTAAGATGCGAAGTGACCTCTAAAATACTAACTACAGCATGTCTGGTGTGACTGTGGCTTAAAGGTTGGATTCAGTGCAAGAAGTAAAAGTGAGCAAAGAATATGACCCAGCGATAACATGTTTCGTGCAATTTTAAAAATGCAGTGAATCTTGTCTTTAACGAGCGAGTCAGTGAGGAAATTTCTAACAGTCAAAGTCAAAGCTTATGTTACAAAGCCTGGACTTTTTGGAAGTGTGTGCTTTGTTATGTACACACCCTTGCTCATCTTCTTGTACACACCTGTGCACAGGTATGCACATCATCTCATGACTGTCGCTGGTTTTACCACCACATGCGGTTTTTTTTGTTTTTCACTGTTAAGAACCAACTGGTTATTATGTCACTGCAGATTTACTACTATTGTTTTCCTTTCTATTTTTTTTTTAAGCGCGTGTTTGGACACCAACCAAAACCACCTCTGCTATTCCCACGCTCAGCTTCAGCCTGACGCTCAGCTCGCCTTCACTTTGCGTTTCTTAAACGCTCACGCAGACACCAACACATGCATGAGACTAATGCAGCAAAAGCATGTTTATTTCTGAAGGTATTGTGCTGACCCATCCATCCAAATGGAGCCAAAGCACATTATTTTTCAACCGCTATGTGACTTTACATGATCCATCTATCCAAAGCATGGTGTTTATTAAGCACTTGGACTTTTATTTCGCTCCTTCATTTGCACTGAAGGAAGCAAAGCAGGGACGCGACGGTTTCACTTCCCCATTGCTGAGCATACAGTGAATATTAGAGTAGTTTGAAGGTCAGTTCTGAACTCACGACTGATCTAAGATCAGTCTGAAGCAGGGCGGGCGTGCAAGCGGTTTCTGACAGGATGCAGTTGCTTCAGACCCTCCATTCTCCTTTCCTCTTTCAGTTTTTTCAAGCAAAACAAAAGACCACTCGTCCGTTTCTTCACAGTTATGTTGCGTGCATTCAGCTATGAAGCAATCGTCCCACTGTAGCGCTCTTAAGCTGGCCAATGTTAGTCCAGTCATAAACAAATACGTGTTAAACTCTGGCTGTGTGTACACTCCTGATAGCACATGTGTGAGGTCACCTTGACCTCCTTTGAAACCTGCAGAGTAGTGTTTGGTTTTTACATTTCCGTTTTAGCTGGGAAACATTATTGTTAGCATAAACATGAGCATGTGCTAATTCTTGTGAGTAGATTTAACTTTAGCTAATGTAGCTGAAGATTTGCTATGTGACTAATAACATTACTTTCAAACTTTCTCAAAGTCAGCTGGATCAAATGTTACAGAAGCTAGCATATGAGCAATGTAAACTGCTAATTTAGCTGAAAATTTGTTAAGTTACTGATCACATTCCTGTAAAACTTAATCAAGTTCTGCTGAGTCAGCTGTTCAGCTTACTATATAGCATGTAAGCTACATAAGCAACTAGAGGGCCTGACGTTCTGTAAAGTCATAGATCATTTAACTTAAAATTTTACTTGCATTTCAGATGGTTTAGCTGTTGCACTAACTAGCTAAGATATTTGATATAGAAGACAAACCAGACTTTGCGAATTTGACCTCTTTCCTTCAAATGTGTTTTTTTACAATGAAAGACTCCCCATCTGAAACTGTGTTGAATCTGAAATGTTTTAGTAGGATTTTGCACAAGCTAACGCCTGAAGCTAATAACTAGAAAATAAAAATTGCTGCCAAAGGGAGTATAAATTGAAAGTATTCCAGCTGAATAAAAGAATTAACACGGCCTTATATCCATTATAAGTTATTGCAAACCAGCATAGGAATCATGTTTTTGTATGAATAACATTCTAAAAGGCTACGTGTCCTCAAACCTTTGACAGTCGTTGTATAGTTTCCTGTACACGTGAACAGCTGGGTGCATGCTGGTGTGGATTACTTGAGCACTGATGTATGTCGCTCTGGATAAGAGCGTCAGCTAAATGCCGTAAATGTAAATGTGTGTGTGTTCAACACTTGGTCAGATCTGCTGTAGGCCCACTGCTTTCACCTCTTTCTCCCAGAGGACTAGCAGAAGCACAGTGAATCGGTGGGTGTTCAGTTGCTTAACAGCAGCAGCACCACGCATCATCTCCACACCCACAGGAGTTGAGTAGGTTCAGTTACACATTCGACTCAACCTGTAGAGAGTCAGAACATTTCAACTTTCACTGCATCTTAACTCATGATCGTATGAGAGAATCAACAGCTCTGTGGAGTTAATCCTTTCTGTACATTTACAGTGGTCCCAAAAAGTATATGGACATCTATGCCACAATTTAAAAAACGTTAATTGTGTCAATAAAATTGTCAAACCAAGTGGCACTTATTTTAAACAGATGATTCCAAGAATCAAAACTCAGCTGGTCATTATCATTTGTGCAGTTGCTTCTGGAGGTTTGCATCCAGAGGTTTCCACCTCCATGCTTCGCTGCAGTGGTTCCCAACTCTGGTCCTAACGTCTTCTGCACATTGGAGGGTTGTACCTGCTGCCAGCACAAACCTCATCCAACTAATTAGTTCAGTGATACAGCAAAGTTAACAGACATTTCAAGCAGGCGGCCTGGTGGTTAAGGAGCTGGTGGTTAGCCCCTGTGATGGGGAAGGTTTGAATCCCAGGACTGCCAGTGGCACCACTGAGGCACCCTTGAGTAAGGTACCGTCCCCACACACGGCTCCCCGGGCGCTGTGTTCCTGGCTGCTCACTGCTTCACTGGGTGAATGGGTTAAATACAGAGGGAGAATTTCACACTGTGTGCTGTGGTGTCTTCACACCATGACAAAAATGGCAACTTACTTTTTAAAGTGCCTCTGCGTGGGCAGGGGACTCCAGACCAGGCGTGGCAACTTCTGTCTTATAGCACAGTCTGTTTTGAGTTTTTCTCCAGGCTTTTTCCGTACAGAGTCTAGTCTGAGACGGTGCTAAAATCTCTAACACATCTGGTGAGAAAACCGTAAGAACTAAATTAACAATGACCAACAGTTAAGTGGTTAAAGGGTCTGAATACTTTTTTGAGACCACTGTAACATACTAGGCAATATTACATGCCTTGGCATGAATTCAGCTCCTTAGAGACATTATTGTTTAGTACAGTCTTTTTAATACTATCATTACTATAAAGTATAAAATTTAGTTACATCATCAGTTTGATACTTACATTATGGACACATATATAACATTCTGCACTGACAGGTCAGACTCTGCAACTCTGACTTTTGTTTTGGGGGTCAATAAATGACAAAAATATAAAGCAAGACAAGACAAGAAATCAAATTTGAATTATAATATAAGATCAACTTCTTACAAACATGGATGGATGAAAAATATGCGCTTTCCACTGCCTCTGCTTATGTTTCGATGTCTTAAGAGTGTGAATCCGTTTCTACCGTACTACACCACCTTTTGCTGGCAACAAATTTTAAGTGTTAAAAGATTCAGGCAGGGGTTAAGAGTCAGTGCACAGCTGCCCTGGACCCACATCTGCGCAGTGTTTTCTAAAAACATGTGCTTAGTGTTGAACACTCTTGCAATGTTGCTGTTGTTGCATCTGTTGTTGCAGGTGTGGTGTAAAACCCGTCTTTCCAGTCGCACCGATTGCTGAGCATTGCTTTAATCATGATGGAGAGGAGAGGAGGGGGCTGGGGGCTGTGTGGAAGTCTCAGTGTGGGTTTAAGCATTGTGTTGGTGGAACCTGCTACCTTACACAGATCTGAGTGAAAAAA
This sequence comes from Hydrocynus forskahlii, assembly GCA_037974365.1. NCBI lineage: Eukaryota > Metazoa > Chordata > Actinopteri > Characiformes > Alestidae > Hydrocynus > Hydrocynus forskahlii. The sequence continues at coordinate 4,499 of JBBPCX010069850.1, read as the reverse complement.
GCTCCTTGTGTTGGTGATGATCTGATGCATGAGATGATGGTGCAGTTCATTTTAAACCTTCAAACAAATGTGTTCATTTTGTATTTCAAGTTGTATTGTGCCTCCCCAGAATTGCATGCTAATTATTATTACTGTTATTAATATTATTTTGCACTCACACAGAAGTGTAGTGTAGCTTGTCAAGGGATCCAGTCTGGTGGTGTTTCGAGGGTCAAGTTCATCCATTTAATGAGGCAAAGTCAAAACCTACAGTTTTGCCACCAGATAACCCAAAAACAGTTAGCCGGCCAAGACACTGGGTACTGACTTGGGCCACCGAGAACACACGTAAAAGCTCTTTGAGACTCTGTGGGATGCGATTAATTTTTATCCTAGTCTTGGCTGATTAACTGGTATGGGTTGGCTGACATTTTAAAAAGACAATGACGGGTTTATAATAATAGGTACAAGGTTTTGTCCTCATAGCAACAATGTAGAAAAAGCAGATCTACCTTTCCACCTCTGGCTGAAGGCGATGTGCACTGGGCAGATGCTGGATGGGAAAAGGGAAAGTTTTATTAGAAAAGCCATTGCAGTGACTAGCAACTCAACCAGGGCTCTTTCACCATCAGCACTAAGTTTTTGGTTTTCATTCATAATGACTATTGAAGTCTGAACACAAAGATATAGTTCATAGATCTAGTGGTCAAGGACACATCACATACCTTCACACACAGGTTAATATGTTACTGCAAAAAAAAATGTCTGCTAACAGTTTAAACCCACTATAAAAAGCGCGGGAACAAGTCTTACTTCATCCTAACGTTGCTCTGCTCCCGTGACCTTCACTGTCAACTTAAGGGCCCGATGAGCTACTTTTGATGTAACACAGTTGTACGACTGATGGAACACACTTTTTTTGGTACCACTTTACAATAAGGGTTTTATATGATTTATGGTCACGTTGTTAACTAGGTTGTAATTTATACGTCAAGCAGTTTATAAATCATTATAAGGAGTTATAAGCAAGTTATAACAGTTGTCATACATTGATGCAGGCTCACTATTTGGTAAGATCTGGTGTTTTAATGGTAGTAGCATGTTGTGCCTGATGAAGCTGACAGTTTAACATTCCATGAATGTGAGCCTGCGTCAATGTGTGTTATAACTAATTTATAATTGCTTATTACTGATTTATAAACTAATTAACAACCCGATTATAAATCATTTATAAACCTTTTATTAGGGTAGTCTTATTGTAAAGTGTTACCCTTTTTATATCTATTTTGTATGCTCAAGGAGTAAGTTGATAATTGTCTTATCACTATGTCGAAATGGGTCTCGATGTGCAAATTCTAGTGAACATTTGCTGAATTATTTGTGATTTGAATGTAACTATAAAAGGAGTTTTTTGTTTTTTGCAATGTCATTGACTCATTTCATTCTGGGTTTCCTCTCTTATGTGTTTTTGCTCTTAATTCACCATGTTGCGGATACTCTGTTTCTGCACCGATTCCACAGCGCCACCCTCTCACACCGCAGAGGATTTACAGTAACATGGGAGACAAAAGAGGCGAGATTGTTCTAAGCATGAAAAGAGAAACACACCCCCCTCTCTGTTTCCGTGCCTCTTAACCGAAGAACAATTTCTCTGAGGTCACACTCCTTTCACCCGTCGTCTTTGGCGCCCTTTCTTCCTTCCTCATTTTCATCCTTTCATTGTGCTTTTCCTGAAAATTTCAACTGAACCGCACCTTCCCTTTGTGACACGAGTCTGCATTTGCACTTCAGATAAACAAGGTGTTTAAGAAGTTTTGTTTCTTTGTTTGTTTAGTTTTGTTTTTTGTCCAGAAACAGTTGGGTGACAATCAAATAGAAATGTGTAACATCTTTTGTACCCTTTTTGTAAGTGACCATGCAAAACAAATAGGCCTTAATAAAGAGCATAATGCACAACTTCCAGTGGAGAGAGACTGTCTTCTTTAAACTTATTTCTGTTCAACAAGTATCGAATGGAAATCAGTGTTGTGTAAATAAGGCAGCCTTGAAGGGAATAAGCAGGAATGATTGGGTTTTTTTCCAAAACATGTGCTTGGAACATCTTAAAGGGACACGCCAGCCAAAATTTTAAAAAATTGAGTCTTTTTGCACACCTCAGATTTTTACCACATATTCATTTATTTAATAAACTGCAGATTTTTGTTCTTGTTAAACTGGAAGTTGTTGGGTGAACAACTATAAATGAAAGTCAAACTAATAAAACCAGTTTCCTTTATAAAATGAAAGAATCTGTAACTGTGCATGTCTGACTCCTATTAACTGGTTGTCTGGTGATGCAGAGTCAAATTCTAACTTTAAATGCACTTGTTATCCACTCATTATCCAATATATTTAATACATTAAATATCTGTTTATAGGTCATTAGTGGTAAATAAAAATATGACATTTTCTGGTTAATAAATGAACTCAAATGGTGAACATACTGTAAATGTATTTGTTAGCAAAGAATACTGAGTGTATTTTTGGTAAATATTAAGGGAGAAACATGTGGAAAATCTTAGTGTGTGCCAAAACTTTTCACTGGTAGTGTAAACACGCCTACCTGCCTCCTGCAAAGGCCCTGTTACACCCCTAGAGTGAGGTGTTCTATTTTAAAGGATGATGTAGCCTGAAGGTGGGTGGGACTGAAAAACTGGGGGTGGACTGTTCTGAAACATTCTCTTTTTCCATTAGCAGGCTAATACAGCTGGAAAAGAAATCTGAGTCAGTTTATACCCACCATGTGTTCATTTTGCATAGCGTATTTAATACTGAGGTTTTTATGGGAATTTTTAGATACTGTCTATGTGCAGTCGTAACAAATGTAATTTCCTACGCGATCAAAAAAGGTTTCTTAGTCTGATTTTGGAAAATTCTTGGAGAGTTCTACTTTAAACAGGTCTTGGAGAAGCAGAACCTGCTAAAGATGCCACTTGTGTTTCGGAGCAGCACCGATACCAAAGTGTACCAGTTTGCAAGATGAATGAAGGCCAGACAACAGAGAACACAGTGATGGTGACGATCAACTTTCTACTGGGAACCAAAGCCTGAAAGTCGTTTCATCTTAACCATTTATTATGCGGAAATTTTGGAAAAATGTTTTAATTCCTTATTAAGTGATGCCACAGTCTAGATGCTGATGGAAAGAATAATGATTTTGGGCTTCTTTTTTTTTTACATCACCCTGCAAACCCCCCTCCAATCAGGCCCTGACTCATTTGCATAAAGAGCGTCCAGAACAAGTGAGAGCAGACCAAGCTGTTCCTGCCCTCACTGTGGTTTCTGTTTGAGACAGTCATATGCAAAGGTCAGATTACATCTTGTGTTGACTATGGAAATAAATGAACATCCTTTAGTGGGAAACTTAGTGAAGGCATGTTTTTCATCTGTCCGGTTTAACACACCGGAGAAAATAAAATACAACAGTGCCATTACTTCACGGGCCTCTTGTTTTAACCAGTATGTTTAATTCAGCAAAAAAAGCAGTAATTGGATTAAAAAGTTTGCTCACTGTAGATTATCTTCAAAATCAACACAATGTGTCGGGGAGCCGAAACTTTTGCACATGACTTCAAATGATCCAAACAACTTAAATGAAAGAAAATGGCTCAGCATTAGAGAGTCAACATTCCCCCAACCACACACACACACACAAACACACACACACACACACACCCTCCATAAACGAATCAAGACTGGCTGATTGTTAAAACTGCAGCCAATTGATTAAAATTGATCACCTAAATAAAACATTTTAGACATTTTATGTCACTCATTTAATCTTCTCAGGCGAGGAAGAAGCTGCACGGTTCAGACTGCAGCTGCAGGAGAGCACTGAGCGAAAACATTCAGCGTGTGTGTGTGTGTGTGTGTGTTTATACCCGGATTCAGTGTCTATATATAGAGGAAGGATTTTTTGTGGCAAGTGCAAATTCTGTGTGGGTGAGTAAGAGAGAGAGAGTAAGAGAGAGAGAGAGAGAGAGAGAGAGAGAGAAACTTATCTGAATCTGCATGTGTGTAGTGTGTATCCGCGCTTGCGCCTGTTTTTTTTGTTTTTTTTACATGAACTTCCGCTCATGTTTCCCTATGTTTTTAAGTTTTTAATGCATTTTTTGCACATGCATGGGTGTGTGTGAGTGTGTCTGCGTGTGTGTATGGTGTGTGTGTATGTGTGTGTGTGTGAGTGGGGTGTGTGTGCGTGTGTGGGTGTCTGTGTGTGTGTGTGTGTGTGTGTGTGGTGGGTGTGTGTATGAGTGTGTGTGTGTATGTGTGTATGATTGTGTGTGTGTGTGTGTGTGTGTGTGGTGTGAGTGTGTGTGTGTGTGTGTGTGGTGTGTGAGTGTGTGTGTGTGTGTGTGGTGTGTGAGTGTGTATGAGTGTGTGTGTGTGTGTGTGTGTGTGTTGTGTGTGCGTGTGTGTGTGTGTGTGTGTGTGTGGTGTGTGTGTGTGTGTGTGTGTGTGTGTGTGTGTGTGTGTTGTGT
>JBBPCX010069849.1:0-11056 GCA_037974365.1 Hydrocynus forskahlii | reverse complement strand
AATCTCTTCTTAATTTAATGTATATATTCTTTTACTTTTATAACTTCTGTAAAGTGACCTTGAGAGTCGTGAAAGGCACTTATAAATAAAATGTATTATTTTTATTATTATTATTATCTTCACATCAAGTTCTTTCATTTGTTTGTTTACTCCATAAGAAAACATGTCTGAAGGTCTACTTTCACCGAGCATGATTTTGGAGGAAGAAACATAGTAAAACCTTCAGATCAAGTTGAATGTGTTTTTAACACTCTAAGAAGAGAATATTGATTCCTCAGAGCGTACATAAACTATATGGGCAAAAGTATTGGGACACCTGACACCAACAGGACTTTAATGACACTTCATTCAAATACATAGACTTTAATATGGAGCTGGTCCCCCTTTGCAGCTGTGGAAAACAGCTTCTGCTTTCCACAAAATTTTGTTTCTGTGGAAATTTGTGCCCAGTCATTCTGTAGAGCATTTCTGAGATCATGCACTGATGTTTGACGAGAAGGCCTGGATCACAATCTCTGCTCCAGTTCATCCCAAAGGTGCTGGATGGGGTTGAGGTCAGGGCTCTGTGCGGGCCAGTCAAGTTCTTCCACACCGAACTTATCCAACCATGTTTTTATGAACCTTGCTTTGTGCACTGGGGCACAGTCATGCTGGAATAGAAAATGTTCTTCCTCAAACTGTGTCCACAAAGTTGTAAGCATGGTGTTGTCCAAAATGTCTTGGTTTGCTGAAGCATTAAGATTGTCCTTCACTGGAAGTAAGGGACCTAGCACAAACCCTGAAAAACAGGTGTGTCCCAATACCTTTGTTCATATAGTGTAATATGTTTGTATAACTAAAGGTATCCACATTGCACAGGCCACATTCTACAAAAAACACCAAGAACAAAATGGGTTGTCCCACCACCGTATACAAGACCTGAATCTGTACAATGAGCTACTTTGAAGGTTCTTCAAAGCACTATTTCTACTCATAACTCTTCTCATTACGAAGGAAAATTAAAATAAAAAACATGATCATCCTTTTGCTTATTGTATACTGCAGAAGTAGATGCTCAAATTCTTCCACAGACAAATCAAAATACATTTAGAATCACTGATTATACAGACTAAGCTCTTGTATGAAAAAGTGGAAGTCCCTAAGTAGTTTCTTTGTAGGATGCGGTGTACCTAATGTGTACGAGTTTAGTTGCACAAATTCATTGTCACTACTACTCGATGTCTTCTTCCTCTTCAGTTCTTTCAAAACTGAACTGCTGCTTCGTGTGGAAATCAAGTAATGTGTGAAATACTATATCAACACCTTTTCTACACTAACTGTCGCAAATACAGGTAGTTGGGCAGTCTTTTCTTTCCGAGCTATGCATCAGTGAAAACTGAGTTTGATGCATAACAATAAAACCTATGACCAATCTTCTAGTGAAATTAGTTATTATTCAGTCCAGCTATTAATGACCTACTGATATTTATGTGACCAAAATGCATTTTCATTAGCACCTTATTTGACCAACAAGGCTCCTTGTCATCAAGCATGAATGGAAAATGTAATAGAAAAGGGACTGGCGCAAATGAGAATGCTAAAATATATCTTGTACTAGAAAATATCCTATTTTTAGCACAACAGGCTTCATTTATTGGGTATGCATCTCAAGATACCAGGTAGAAATCTCAGGACACTCAGAAAAACACAATTCATGTACTTTTATTTGGCTTGATTGACACTGGCTGATTTCTTAAATAATGTCAACATAATTACTTTAAGTACATTTAAAAAATATGTTCATTCATTTACTGTCAACTTCATGTCTTCATTTATTTGTTCCTGGTTCACCAGTTGTCCTTCCTTGGCCCACTCTTGGTAGGCACTAACGTAATGGGAATATACCACAAGTCACTCTGGGGGTGTTCTCACTCATTCATTTGGTCATCACAATTTGGGCCTTGTCAAAGTTTTCCTGCTTCCAACAGATCAACATCAAGGACTGAGTGTTTACTTGTTGTGTAATATATTCCACCCCTTGACAGATGCCACTGTGCCAAGAAAATCGATACAATTCACTTCACTTGTGCGTGGTTTTAATGTTGAGGCTCATGTATGTGAGGGACACATGATATAACTCTATTTATTAAGAATTTCAAAAACAATTGACAACACTTTTCAACATAGTCACCTTCCTTTGTGATGCAATTTTCTCACCGTCACATGATACTCTCAGACATGCCCAATTACTACTCTTCCAGCATTCACCATTTCCAACAAATATGCATGGGAACTGGACGCATTTTTTAAAATTTTAATAATAAATAAGCAGAAACTAGAGGCATAGTTAGTCACCAAGGTGCTCCTTGAAGAGGTGGGTCTTCAGGCCACACTTGAAGACAGCAAGGGACTCCACAGATCTGATCTGAAGAGGGAGTTCGTTTCACCACTGGGGGGCCAAGACTGAGAAGAGTCTGTCTTACTCTTCTTTTGAGCAACGGAGGTTCTACAGATGGGTGGACCTCCTGTGCAACAATGTGCTGCATTACAGTCACACTACCTCCCTGACAACTCCCTGATATTTGCAAACCCTGTTCTGCAGACACACGAGTATGAAAGTCACACAAGTGACCATTTATTAGAAATACTGCTGGAAGTTTTCCACAGCGGAGTGGAAATTTTATGTACCTGTACAACAGACAACGATTTAAACAGCCATGGTCATCTGCCAGATTCTTTAGTGTAATTATCATTCCAAATTAATATATTCCCCTTTTTTCTTAATCAACCAAAAAAAAGAGAGAAAGGAAGGAAACAAACTGTGGATTTGAAGAACTGGTACTCCCCTAATGTATATATCCAGATATATACCCTACAAGCTATTATCTATCATGCAAGACAGAGGCCACCACCAATGCAAACACCCTGTCCACAAATCCCTTTTACCACCTCCAGCTATAAACTGCAGAGAGCTGGCAGGTGGAAAAGTTAAGCCACATTGTAGGTCCCTGATAAATGGTCCATCCTCACTCCAAAGTCGTGCCACTGCTCAACTTGAGTGGTTCCGTTGACAGTAACGAGAAACAATGGCTGATATAGTACCTTGGAGATGAATGAAATGACGTCAGGTTGACAGGAGCCGTAATTTCAAAGTGCTGGGCCCTCCGTGGGGAGATAGATGGGCAGTTTCCGCAGGGCTGCAGTCAAGCCAAGCCTCTTTTTTCCTCTGAGATCAATCACAGAGAGATGGTGCCTTAGTTTAGCAGAGGGAAATCGTTATGGGTCTAAGTTGTAATGGCTCTTCTCGCGAGACACGCACCATTGCATGCTCAGGGAGTTGGACACAGACTTGAAGAAATATTTCAAGTGCTTTCTCTCTGGGTGCTGCATCTGTAGAATATGGCTGATCATCATAGACAATCATTTTAGTATGTTTCAGTGCATAGAAAACTTTGCCCATTTGAAACTCAGTTATAATAGATACAGTAACTTTTTATGCAAAACATACAGTGTAATTGAATACATTTTAATGGGCTCTTCAGTCAAAGGTGTTTGCAAATTAAGCTTTAAAGCTATAGAGTGAATTATTTCAGAAACAGAACTTGTTTACCTTGAAGAATTTCAGATTTTTTTAAATGAACCTAAGGACAACTCTAAGGACAACTCTAATAAGAATTTCTCATGTCTGCCCTAGCCCAGTAATGTCTAATCATAAAATAAGACAAAAATGCAGACAAAAAATCAGAGCAGGGAGGTGATATTGCAGGAAATCACCAGTAACATCTGTGACATAATCGCCCTGTTGTGTTAGTTCTATAGCTAGCGATGAGTAGATTTAGCTTGCTAGTTTTTTCTCCGCTAACTAGCTAACTAACCTGTCTAAAGACAAGGTATTTGATCAAATTTGATTTGGTCTGCTGCCATTTCTCCTTTGTGTATCACTATTTTCAGGACTCATTTTTTCCCAATTTGATTAATCAGAGCAGAAATAAACAGGACATACATTAAGTATCGCTGCAGTATTGATGGTTGTTGCGAATTCTGTACCACTGCTTGCTAGTAGCTCAGCACAGAGCCACAACATTTTACACACAGAGGACAACAGTATCCTGGCTCATTTGATAAATTTTAATCTGAGTTAAACAAGATTTCTTATTGATTATTTTCATTTAATTTAATATCTCAGTCACTGTCCAAATGACCTGCAAAAGAACCTAAAGCTGTTATTGCTGAATTCTCACAGGCAATAGTCAGCTTGACAAATGCAAAATTACATTTTGTGAAAGATCAAACTATGAGATGGTATTTGGACTTCTTTGGCACGAAACAATTCTCTTACCAAATGCCACTTATCCAGTTAAACCGTGAAAAATGACCCAAAGGAAAACACATCTCTCCATGCACGCTGGATGTTTTCCCATTCACAACATGTTCCTGGTCTTCTTAAAGAAAACTTCCCAGATTGACAGATTAGGCAGTTCCAAGCTATGCTGAAAGCAAGTCACTCATTTTCCCCATTACTGTTGGCAGACCCCCTCATGCAAACACAAACACCATTGATTTCTTCCTCTGGGGCCCAACTTCAGCCTCAATGGATTTTCCACTTCTCAAGGTCTAAAGGCATTCTTCCTCATCCTTCCTCATAATTTGCCACTGTGGTGCTCCAAGTCTGGCAAAAAAAAACCCCAAACAAAAACAAAAACAGGCAATCTTCAACTTCCTATGTGAACGCACTGCTCAAAATAAACTTCCTGTCCATTTAGTGTCAAAGTTGACTTATGATCCATTTTTCAAACATAAGCCTTCATTCAGAGAATGAATGTCACATTGCTGACACATTTTTTACTAACGCCTGTTGCCATTATCAATATGTCTTCACACATTGCACAGCTGGGACTCAACCTTCAAACCTGAGTCTAGTAAGTTCAGTTTTTACTGGACGTGTGGAGATCATAAATATACGTACGACAGCAACCAGCCATTGCCAGAGTTTCCGGGAAAATGTAGCGACAGCTGTTTAGGAGTTCTTTGTAAAACATTTTGTTTTGGCAAAAAGGATTAGAGAGAAGAAACATGAAAAACTAACAGCAGAGTCTTGTTTACAGTTCCTGCTTATATAATTCACAATCCATGTAGAGCTGTATGCCAGCATTTATCTAAATTTGTAATGGATTTTCATTAAATCAGAAGATGAATTACGATTTTAGTAACTGAATAAATGCTTTTGTTTAATTCAGGTATTCTTTACTTTTATACATTTAACTTCCTTTGGTTGATCATTTACTGCAGAATGTAACAATCCTTGCTCGTTATTTCAACATGAATGATACAATCTGGTGGACGCGTGCCAGTGATCTAATGATGTGATGCAAAGTGTCACTGATAGCACACTGACAGCACTCAGTGGTGGCAAGTGCTGCCATGAGGCTTGCAAAAGCTCACAATAGCTTATAGAACAGATTAGAGACAGCTCGGGGAAATGCACAAATCGCTTTGGGGGACTTAATGGACCATATGTACCTGGAAGCTGGAGCTTTAGGTTCAGCTAAAGCTCAATGCAATTTCTCTGTTCACTGAGGGGGGAAATTAAGTTGTAATGAGTTGGGCCTAATCAAAATGGCATATAACTCTAAGCTTTGCTGTAAATATACTGTCTGTGTAATGGAAAGAAATGGGAAATAATAATAATAATTTTCTACTGTATTTGGGTGTCTTTTGGAATGGGTAAATTTGTGGTTGTCTTCAAAGGAGTTTAAATAGTAGCCCTCAACGAATGGTTTCTTTTCCAGAGAACGGTATGCTGTTGGGCCAAATGGTTTGGAGCATGGAGAGAAACAATTGTAATGGTATTTCCACACAGAGATACAGTAGTTCAACATAGAACACTTACAATCCATCCTCAGTGTAGTTTCCTTGACATGGTTTACAGGACCATTGGGTGGGATGCGTTAACTATTCTCTGGTTGATTTCTGCAAGCTGGTCTATGCAATTTTCCGGGGGTATATCCCGTCAGCACCAGCAAGGAATAGCACATTGCAGACATAGGATCATGGGATCTTTGGCTCTAGAGTGGAAAAGAAGCCATATAGGCTAGACCAAAGTGCTTCATTCTGTACTATTTTATCTGCAACTGAAAATGAAAGTTCTTTAAAAAGCAGCCATCATGTCGTGTAGTAGTCTTTTTGGCCCAGAAACCGAGCTTATCACAACAGCAGGAAAATTACAGCCACAAAAACAGATTTCTGAGGAATCTTTAGAGACAGGAAGGGCAGTAAACATGAACAAATCAGCGCTTGTGTGGTAATGAAACCTATTTCCCGTCAGTGATATTCCAAATAATGGTTCCAGTGGGGATATACCCATTTCGCCACCTCCCAGGTGCCGATGGCAGTCGAAGATAAAGCACCTTAAGAAAAGCCCTTGCCTTTGGCAGGTCTGAACCCACTGCTGCACGCTCTTTTTATTTTCATATGTTCCACAGATTTGTCAGTTAGCAGCTTAATCTCTGTCAGGACTTATTTACAGCGAACATAATGAGGCTAAAAGCTAAGATGTGTTTATTTTCGTTTAAAAAATAAACCTAAGCGAGATGATTAAGGGGTGAAAGCGAAGCTTCTTCTTTACATCTGTTCTGGTCATAACCACACAAAATATTCCGAGCCTCGTGTCAACCTTCAAATTTATTTTTTGTGCCTGTTTTTAACGCCCGTATCTTTTGGGGAGCCGCATACCAACATGACTTCGAAATGCCAGTGCTTGATAGAGATGGGATTTAAATTGCCTAGGTGTCTGTGCGATCGCATGTGAATGCTTGTGTGTGCGTGTCTCTTTCTCTCCACTGGTGTTCAGCACATGTCTACCGGTTTTTAATTCAACGCATGTGTGAATCTGACAGGCTCAGCCTAAAACATGCACGTCCGTCTATTTTTTTCATTGTGGAGAGACTCTTCATTCACATCCAGCTAATTCATTCCACAGATACAACCTTAATTCCAAAGCCTTCCAAGGTTAAACCACAGTGCAGCTCAGAAAGCAGAGATGAGAGAGCAGGACTGAAAACCTTTTGCCCTCAACAAGTTACAAGTTAGACCAATTTTTTTTGTGGTCTGAATCACCATTTGACTGAAGGACTTTAGACTGAAGGACTTCGGAGTTTAGACTTCCACCATCTGGTCCAAAATATTGTATATGTGACTAAGTTGGTCATAAATTTGTCCAGAAACCCTGTAATATTCCAAAGTCTATCTTAACATGATGGAGTTCTACAGCTTTGAACTTCACCATTGAATTTGCTGGGGGCTGGGGTTTTTTCTGGGTGGGCTGAGGTTTTAAATAGACTCAAAATGTACTTCAATTAAAAATGTGTGACATTAGAACACGCACAGAGAGGCACCAGAAGTGCAAGACAGTTGGGGATTGTGAGTGCAATCACAATGTTACGCAATGGCGGCAGAAGCTGCGGACTGAGAGCGCATTTTCGACTGCGGCTTTTCCTCTACTTTTCAAACCCTCCGCTGGGAACGGCATGAGTGCCACACACAAACAATAGTGTTTGGACACTATTTATGTTGTTTTGGCTCTACTCCAGCACATGGGGATTAAAATGGAACAATTTCAACAAGGTTAAAGAGCAGAGCATATTACATCTAGCTTAAATGAACCATTTATACAGTGTCGAAGATAAAGCACCTTAAGAAAAGCCCTTGCCTTTGGCAGGTCTGAACCCACTGCTGCACGCTCTTTTTATTTTCATATGTTCCACAGATTTGTCAGTTAGCAGCTTAATCTCTGTCAGGACTTATTTACAGCGAACATAATGAGGCTAAAAGCTAAGATGTGTTTATTTTCGTTTAAAAAATAAACCTAAGCGAGATGATTAAGGGGTGAAAGCGAAGCTTCTTCTTTACATCTGTTCTGGTCATAACCACACAAAATATTCCGAGCCTCGTGTCAACCTTCAAATTTATTTTTTGTGCCTGTTTTTAACGCCCGTATCTTTTGGGACACTATACAGTGTCTGTTCTGTCTTAAGGGACTGAAAATGGCTGGAACTTTTTAAATAATATTGAGTCACATGTTTCACAATAAGCTTCACTCATCAAATGGCTTTTTAAATCCTGCTTTATTGAGAAACTGACTCTTAAAATATATCGGCATATTCAGCCAACAGCAATTTAGTGAAGTTAATTATATCCATAGTGAAGTTAATTATTTTTTTGACTGCGTTTTGAATGAGGCACAATGCAACACAGCATTCAATTTATCCGTCTTAAAGGTAAGGTAAAATAAACAGCCTTTTAATTCTGTAAAATTAACAATTTGATTCTATAGGATAAATAAATGAAGAGAGGTTGCATTTTTACATGACCATTTTTGGGGAATAAAACCATGCAAATGTCGTAAGTTTACCTTGGGGGACAAATGTATTACACAGGCCCTTTAAGTCATGCCGCGATTTTCATTATAATGTCTTCAGTGGCAAAAACAACACTTAAGGTAAAAATGATTCTTTTTGGATTACAAGTTTGTATTTTTGCAGTAGACCATGTTGATTACCGGTGAAATGTGAGAACATGTAATATTCCTCAGTTGCTCTTCTAGTACATGACTGTAAAGAGGGAGGGTTGAAGCAGACAGGATGTAAATCCAAAACTGTTAAATACAAAATGAGAAACAAAAACACAAGCATAAACAAGGGAGCTTGTCCATTAATAAGTATTAACAGACTCAAGCATGGTAGGCTCTAAACATCAATATGGTAAGTTGGTAACAAAGGTAGGTAACAGAACACCAAGAGATCAGGATTATAAGAAATTTACAAGGACGAGCATTAAGTGTTTTCCAAAAAATCTGCAAACACAGACTGTAACACATACTCAAATGGAATACAGACACATAAAGAAAGGCATATGGAGCATGTAAACAACAACATAGTGAAAAAGACCAAAGAACATTGCAAATAGCCAAGAAACTGTAAAAGATAGGACGAACGTTACCATGATATCACCATTAAAACTGCTCCCTTGAGTTGATGTTGTTGTTTTACTTTATTTAAAACAACAACATCAACTCAAGGGAGCAGTTGATGTTGATGTTGTTGTTTTACATTATTTAAAAAAGACATCTGCTGCTTCCATTGTGTTACTGTAAGGACATTTTGAAATTCAAACTGTTTCGAAATTTAACTCTTTCATTTATAAACGTTCATATGAAAATGATGTTCAGTAAAACTGTCATGTTTGGACTGCAGGCCATGACTGAACTTTGTGACCAATAGACATCCTCGAGTGCTTGACATCATATCTTAGGTATTTTTCCTTATATAAACACATGGCGGTGGTGAGAAAGAACAGCAAAAAGTTTGACCTGATTTGAGCTTTCCTGGTCATGCACTGCCAAGACTGTAATGGGATGGATTTCAGTTTGTTCTTGTTTCAGGAGCCTGTTGCCCTCAGCTGAGTCTTCAGCAAACAATATGCATGTTCAAATGGGGTTCAAGTAAGGTGATGGACTAGGCCAATTATATTCCTCTTTTCGGCATTGGCCTTGAAGAGTTGCTTTAGTATTCAATTTTGTGCGACTGTCCTGCTACAAAGAAGTCTCGTCTACAGAGTTTTGAGACATTTTGGTGAGATCTTAGTAGTTCATATGCTTTTTTTCACCTCCAAGTGTTGCAGTCCCACCTTCAGTGAATCTGTTCTACTGGCAGTGCTACAACCCCATGAGCAAATGAGGCGGTGTGTTATGGATCAAGAGCTCAAGAGCAGCTGCTTTTTTCTTCTTTTATTCTTCCCAGAGAGACTTATTTTCATGACCTGTCTTTGGCCCTCATGCTGAGAGACAACAACAGCAACTCCAGCTGCAGACGCCACATCTAAAACCAGCCCTAGACCTTCTGAAAGCTCTTGAGCGTGTAAACTCATGATGCAACTTTCTGCATCTGACCAAGAACTACTGTCTTCCAGATAACATTTGCGTCTAAAGAAATGGGAGAACAATGTCTAAAAAGCACCTCACCCAGTGTGGTTACCCCCACATTATTGATGACAGTCTGCATTTTAATTTAATAGTAGTTGTTTCTCCCTTGCTGTAGTACACTAACATACTAATAATGCATAAGGTGGCAGGAGCTATGTCTTCATTTAAGTTGCTGCATTTTTGAAAATACTGTTGTAAATTGTCTGAAATACACTGAAAAGACATTTTATTGCAGTTTATTCGAAACTCTTTAATGAGTTTTTAACTGACTAAAGGGGGCGTTAACTGTAGTTGGTTTCTTGTAAATCCAGATATAAGCCAAAACAACAAAACTCTCTCACTGCCAATAAAGTGTGAAGTTAAATATAGAAAAAAGTGTCAGGGTCAGATCAAAACCTTCTAACTCTATTTTTACATGCTTTAAAAACATTTAGATTGTGTTAATGCTTTATTATGAATGGCATGGACAAAAAGAAATGCTTTAAGATTACTTGGAAAAAATCTCATTACACGGTGGAATCCATGTATGATGTCGGTCAAAAGTTTAGGGACAAGTTGCCTTCTTGTCAAATGTTAATTGTTACGCTGCAATTACATAATAATATTTTTTCTCGTGGTCATGTTAGTATAATGCTACGTACTAATACTTAAAGTATGTTGCAACACAACAGTGGGGTCAAGTCACTGTTGGTATGGCATTTGCTCCAAGCATGTACTGTTTTAACCCTGCTAGGGTCTTCGTTTTTTGGTTACACAGAGGGTCCTGCTGGGTCAGGTGGACCCACTGCATTTTGGGGCTTTTCATTCAACATATTCAAACCTTTTTTGTTAAAATTCTCAGCTGATGTTTACTTCATCCCATTTGCGAGTAATATAAACAAAACATGTTAAATTTGCTCACTTTACCTTTGTTAACTCACATTTATGAATAGAAATGCCACCCATTTTTTTTTTTATTATTAAAATATAGCAAAATAAGGAAATGCATCATAAAACAGGCATAACTGGAAAATAATGAACGCATGTACAAATGAAGCAAGTTTTTCCAAAACTATAGTGTATTATTTATTTGAATTTCATTAGAAATTTAACCTACTC
>JBBPCX010069848.1:0-11057 GCA_037974365.1 Hydrocynus forskahlii | reverse complement strand
ACAGCAGGTCACCGTGCTGTTTGTGTGTTTAGAGTGAATCCTGTTACGTTCCAAGAGCACCCGCGTATAGTACAAAAACGCGTTCTTGTGATGTTGTAAAAAAATGCCCAAAAACTGCCTATTTTTATACTGTAAACCCTCAATGTGCCCACAAACATGCTCCCAAAACACTTTCATTTCAAGCTCATTACCCTTAAAGGTCCCATAACATGCTGCTTTTTTATGCGTTTATATAGGTCTTAGTGGTCCCCTAATACTGTATCTGAAGTCTCTTTCCGAAATTCAGCCTTGGTGCAGGTTTACAGCCACTTTGAGCCAGTCCCACAATGGGATTTCCATAGGACGTGCCGTTTCTGCGTCTGTAGCTTTAAATGATAATGCAGAGGAGAGAGGCGGGGCGAGCAGGAGAGAGGCCGGTCAAGGTGCAGGATGGGGGAGGCTCCAGCTAGCTGTTAAAACACAGTTGTATTCGTCTGTAGTGAGATTCGGGACATTTCCTTGAAAGCCAAGCAGTTAAGATCAGTGCCTATAGCCCTGTTGCTGTAAGACTCCTCAAATTTTATCCATTCTCATCTGATCACCCTGGTTTGCAGAGGTACTCACTCATAGTCATTTCAATGAGGGGAAAGGCAGATATCGCACGCACCATAACACTAACAGCAGCACGGTCATCCAAATAACAAAGAAGTACAACTCTAGAGTTAATGTGTGTATTCACACACCATTCACACACATGCTATCTACCTTTACATTTGTGACAGTAGCCTGATAACTGGGCTGTTAGCTGCAGAACTAATGTTACAGCCACATTCTAAGAGTAAAAACCATAGGTAACCATATAGAGCAAAACAACAAAATTATATAGCGTTAAGTTGACTTACTTGTCCAGGGAGAGTCGGTACTGATCCAGACTTAATTTTCAGCCGTTCAGCAAGACCAGCTCTGTATTCAATTAATTTTGAGTCGCACATCAAGTCCATCTCAAAAACAGCTTTTTATCACCTCTGCAATATCGCTTGCTTACGCCCATTCTTGTCTAGCAGTGATGCTCTTAGTCTAGTCCACGCCTTCATGTCTCGCATTGACGATTGCAACTCCTTGATCATTGGCCTCCCTAGCAAATCCTTACAAAGGTTACAGTACATACAAAACTCTGCTGCCCACATCACCCCTATCCTCTCTCAGCTACACTGGCTACCAGTTCAGGTTCGAATCAAGTTTAAAGTTTTACTCCTCACCTTTAAAGCTCTCCACAGCCTTGCTCCTCCCTACCTTACACAACTCCTGACTTCCTACTCTCCCTCTCGCTCTCTCAGATCTTCTGGCACTAATATTCTTCTTGTTCCACGCACTAGACTCTCCACCTTTGGTGGGAGGTCGTTCAGTGCCATGGCTCCCAAACTTTGGAACTCACTTCTGCAATCCCTCCGTGACTGCTGCTCCATCTCATCTTTTAAACACGATCTCAAGACCTTTCTTTTCAATGAATATTTCCCTTCCACATGACTATATAATATGGATTTGGTACAGGTGAGTGTTTGCATGGTGTGAACCATGCTGATGTGATGTGACACATGTACTCCTTTGCTTTTCAGTAGGATGTGGGTGATGAAACACTACTGATTATCCTTTTTTGTCTATGTAGGCTGGAGCAAACGGTGTACACAGCCAAGCGCATGCTCGAGCTTGACTGTGATAAAAACAAAACTTGAAATAAAAAAACTAAAGCTTGAAATTGAGAAGCTTGAGCATGAAAAGAAATTATTGCCATATGTTCACCATTCTTTCATCAATATGTGTGTGCATTACAGAATTTAGGACTTATTTAATCTATAGGACTGGGAGCAAATAAACAAAGACATGACAAAGCTTCACTGTTTTCATAGTCTGTATCTTTTTTATTAAGTGAAAAACTGCTGAGTGATGGCTTTTCTCCACAGCACACCCTGAGGGGTGGTCGAGGGTCAAAGGGTCAACAATATCGGGTGGCATAGGCATCAGGACAGGGGTCTTTTCCTTTCTGATGGTGGCGATGTTGTGTAGAACCACACATGCTGACAGCACCTGACAGGCCCTCTCTGGTCATCTAAGGATTGAAAGTCATTAGCTCATTTTGCTATTGATATAAGATAAGATAAATCTTTATTGTCATTGTCACTTTTTCAAGGAACAACGAAATTTAAGGTCCACTCAACTCAGTGTGAGGCATATAGTTAAGACAGGAATAAAATAAGACAGAGTTCAATAATGATCATAGTAATAGTAGTATACAAATTACATACAAATTGCACTGGTAGAATAAATATGAAAATACAAAGTACAAATTGCACTGGATTTTTACAGTCTATTGCACAGTGTGAGAAGATATTGCACATTATGGAGACATTGGAGATATTGCACATTATCGTAACATCAAAGTCATGTTCCTATAAGACAATCCTGAATAAAAGTTGTGCTACATTGTTGTCCAAAGACATAATTTACATCAGGGTAGACCAGCAGCCTATGTAGGTGAGAAAATCGACGGAAAACTTGCCAGACACAGGGGGAAAAACGTGAGATGCCCTTTGATAGGACATTAACGCCATAACCAATATGGACTAAGGATGAGGCTAACAAAATACAAATCACCATGTACAGGACACATTTCACTACGTGTTGTAATTGTATAATTATGCATGTGACAAATAAAGAAATTATGTTCTGTTTCAGCCTCAATTTGCCTTTTGAAACAGAATATTTTACAATAACAAAATAAAGATAAAAATAAAAACAATTTAATAAAAATTACAAGATTCTCGGTCTCTAAAACACTCACCCTGCGGAGAGAGCCAATCACAATTCAGGCGCCGAGGTCTCGCAGATCTTCCAGGCACGCCATTGGCTGCGGAGAAGTGGTGTGTGGAGGGGCGGGGCTTGCGGGGGACGGGTTCAAGCTAAAGTGCGTGTTAAGTAAACATATTCTGGTCGGACCAAGATTAGCCTAACCCACTGCGTAAATTGCCATAGCAGCATACCTCGTGATAAACCTGTTCACCTTTCGTAGTACGGGTTAGTCATGAAGTTACGCCTCATGTGACTCGAACTCAAGTAATCGCGCTTCGCGGTACAGGCCCCAGGTGTAAATTTTTCACATTCATCACACAGTTTGTTCCCGTTTCCCACACTGATTAAGTATAAACTGCAATCTGGCGCCCACTATTGGACTCACAATGCACAGATGGCCACTCCACACACATCCTAAGACCGTCGGCAACAATATTTATAATAATTAGCACAGCAAAAAACACACACAATTAAGAAATGCGATTAAATATATGTGCAAAATTCGCAAGTCAAGAAGTGATATAAATATTATGGAGTACACACGTTAAAATATGCAATCCAATAAATGTGCCACACATGCAATTCACAGTATGAAAGTAACTAAATGGTAAGGTGGCCCTGAAAGTCAAAACACACTCACATTTCAAAAACACACCCACATTTCAAAAACGCACCCACATTTAAAAAACACACCCACATTTCAAAAACACAACCACATTTCAAAAACGCACATTTCAGTGCGGAGGATCTCGCGGCTATATTTTCTTATTGTCTCATTTGGGTGGGGCTTCCTTTTCTTGATTTCCGGAGAAAACTCTTCATCGCTTGAATCACTCAGGTCTTGTTAACATGTTTGTCCATGAGTTATCAGTTCCTCGGCCAAAAGGAGTTTGAACTCCAAGTACTGGGAGGTGTTCTTTGCAGCTCGTCTCAAAGACTGGTTGGTGATGGCCAAATAAATGGAGTTGGTTCCCCCATTGCAGCTATAACATCTTCCACTCTTCTTGGAAGACTTTCAACAACAGGTTCTTTTTGCGCCCATTGGAATTTGCGCCCATTGGTTCTGCAGAGCATTTATGAAGTCAGGCACACTTCAGCTGGCCCTGTGTCTTTATCTGCCACATCTTACTCTGAATCTTGGTCATCCTCATCTGGTTCCTCATATGGGTTCTCACTCTCTCCTGTTTGGCTCACTGGACACATTGGACTATATCTGAATCTCCCTCAAGAATTCTTTCTGCCTCTGTCAAAAAGCTGTCTACTAGAAAAAAGTTAAACATAAGTACTAAGTCCTGACATGCACTACAGTACACATTAATACATTTGTCATCTGCACTGAGAAAATAAATAATCAAAGTTCTGAAAACTTACTCAAATTACTTATTAGATGATAATTTTGGGAAATTAATCAAAATATAAAATTAAAAAAAACATTCTAAATATAATTATCACGCTTAACTTTCCACTATTCCATAAAATGTGTTTGTGGTGCTGGCAGCCATTTTGAAATGAGGGAAATGTGGGGTTGGAAATGTCACACCCCCACACATGTGACATCATTTTAAAGCTACAATTGTCCTCTCTAGGCAACAACAGGACTTTACAAAGTGGCATGTATAGAATGAGAGATTTAAGCAAAACTAAATGTGTACTACAATACACAAAAATGAATTGCCAGGTCTCAGGAGTCTAGGCTACAACGTAATTTTGAGAAGGCGGACATTATTGACATGGGCCTAAGTTCAAGAGGAATTTTTCTTTGTTAAAGCAGAAAATACATTGGCTCAGTTAAACATTCGTCTAGTTAGAAAGCTGTTTAATCTCTGTTGAGTGTATTTATTTTAATTTATTTGTAGACGGAGAGCATTTTTCATTTAATGCCTTTCATGTTGTCATTTATTTTTCTCTTTATACTTTGTGTTATTCATACTTAAATATTAACAATAACAATAATACTACTACTAATAATAATAACACAAATCATCATCATCATTATCCCCACCATCATCTTGTAATGTGGGACGTCGTCATGAAATATCTTGCTACCACAAATTACTGCTCCTGCAGAGATCCCCACCATTAGCTTGTTCTGCTGGCGGTATACCAACACAACTTTAGGTTAATCTGAGAAAAAATTATGTGCTTAGCATTACATCTAATACAGGACAATGATACAGACAGTGATCAGGGTTACTTTGTTGTCATCAGCAGCTGTGTACACATACATAGTGTGATGAGACATTTTTCCATGGACCACTGTGCAACATACAACATTCAACAAAGTGCAAGTTAAGACAGAACAATACAGACAACACAATGTAACAGCATGGTCTGGACACTATGTAACCTTCCAGAATGGCTGCTAGTGCACCATACGTATGATACGTTTGATTATAGCACAGGTGAGTTAGCAGCATTGAACAAAGTACAAGACATCACAGAAACAATACAATAAATAGACAATATCATAGTGTCACAGTACAATTGATTGATTGTAGATGCGAGACAATACAATAAATAGAAGATACAGCAGTGTAACAGAAGTGAAAGGGAAGTGAACCTGAGACAATAAAGTAAATAGACTATACATCGATGTAACGGTAAAGTGGGAAGGGCATAAACCTCCAGAATTAGTAATATTGCACCTTTACATATAATATTGCACAGAGGAAAGTATGAAAGGGATGTAAAACTACTGAAAGCTCAGAGTGTAATGTGAGAGGTATTTAAGGTATAGGGTGGGGTAGTTCACTGGAGTGTACTGGGATAGGCAGGGACTAGACTTTTATGTGCATTTTGAATACTGATGGCCTGCTATATGAAACTGTTGCACAGTCTAGCAAAACCACAGAAGAAGCTTCGTTTCTGTTTGCCAGGTGGTAGAAGTGAGAGGAGCCAAAGTAATGGGTGGGAACAAGCCTTCACAATGCTTCAGGCTCTGTTATGGCAATGCGTTTGTCAAATGTCTTTCAGGGGAGACAGAGGTGCACCAATAACTTTCTCAGCAGCTGTCATTATCCGCTGCTTTGCATTACAGTCAAAAGCATTAAAGTTACCGTCCCAGACAGTGATCCAGCTGGAGATCAGGCTTTCAGTTGCACTCCTGTAGAATGTGGTGAGGATGTTTTGGGAAGGCTTCCTCTCTTCAGTCTCCACAGAAAGTGCAGAGCCTGCAGAGCCCTCTTGGCAATAGGGGTGGAGTATCAATTCTAAAGTCTATTATCATTACCTTTGTCTTATAGACATTAAGAAAGAAATTGTTGTTCTTACACCAGGCAGCCAGTGTTGTCACCTAATCTGTGTAAGCAGAGACGTCATTGTTCCTGATGAGACCCACCAACTTCATATCATCTGCAAATTTGACGAAATGGTTTGAACTTTGCTGAGCAGTCATTTGTCAGGAGTGTGAAGAGCAGAGGGCTAAGGACACAACCCTGTGGTTCTCCTGTGCTCTGTGTGATGATGCACGAGGTGTTGGTACCGATGCAGATTGAGTAGAGCCTTTCAGTCAGGAAGTCTAGAATTCAGTTCACATTGGAAATTTTGAAGCCTAGCCTGCTTATCTTAGTGGAAAACCCTCTGTAGTGCAGTGTATAGTATATGGCATCGTCTGTGGACCAGTTGGGGCGGTAAGCAAACTAAAGAGGGTCCAGTGGCTCATGACTCGTCTCTCAAAGCACTTCATGATGCAACTGTCCAGAGGGAGCGCAGGATGTTTTCAGCTCCCGGGCACAGATGATTTCTTTAGGACTGGGATGATTTTGGTGGTCTTGACTCCAGGATGATTGTGGTGGTCTTGATCCTGACTCAGAGAGGTATTAAACACATCAGTGAGGATGCTGGGCAGCTGATCTGCACTTTCCAGATCATGTGTCCAGGTATGTTGTTAGGACCAGAAACTTTGCAAGGGTTAACTCCAGTTAGAGTCTGTCTCACAGACTCTGTCAAACAGATGACCTTCTTGATTGCCTTAGACAGGTTAGCTTGTGCAAATCTGAGGACAGCCTTGTCTCTGGATTTGAAGGCAGCATCCCAGGGCTTTTGGCTCCTACAAACAGCTGCAGACATCCAGGGATTCTGGTTGGCTTTTGTGGTCACCCTCTTGGAAACAGTAACATAGTGAATTTGCTGATGTAGCCTATCACAGCTGCTGTGTACTTTTATTTATCATACACCTGGGGGTCAGCTACTTGCTACCAGCTCGCCATAATGTTCCTGCACACACAGAGCTAGGAGGACATGCTAGAGAAGATCTAGACTCTACTGAGGAATGGACTCTGCAAGGACAAGGTGATGCTCTGTCTCTCATACATAGCCTATACTACTGGAACGTTCCCCACCCACAGTACGGTTTTGTGAATGGGCACCCATTGTTTATTTGCCCAAAATACAGAATCCGAGACAATTGTATACCATGGACCAGTCCAACTGAAAACCTGCTGTTTTAGCTCACAAAGATTTCTGTGGGCTTCTGGGATATCAGGTCATACAAAACATCAAAACTCAGTGATGTTCTGCTGCAAAAAGGTGGGTTGCAAGAGATACTAAATGAGGGGTGCCAGTAATATTTTTGTGATCACCTGTGACATTTTTGTGGTCTCCCTCTTCTTCTACTTTCTTCTTCTACTTTTGGCTGCTCCCGATTAGGGGTCGCCACAGCAGACCAACCATGTCCATTTTCCTCTATCCTCTGAATCTTCCTCTCTTACACCAGCTGCCTGCATGTCCTCCCTCACCACATCCATAAATCTCTATGGGCCTTCTTCTTTTCCTCTTTCCTGCCAGCTCCATCCTCAGCATATTTCTCCAAACATACTCAGTCTCTCCTCAGCACATGTCCAAACCAATGCAATCTCACCTCCCCTTTCAAAACGTCCAACTTGAGCTGTCCCTCTACTAAACTCATTCCTGATCCTGTCCGTCCTCGCCACTCCCAATGGACATCTTAACATTTTCAGCTCTGCCACCTCCAGTTCTGCTTCCTGTCTTTTTTCCAAACCATACAACATAACTGGTCTCACTACCATCTTGTGCATCTTCTCTTTCACTTTTGCTAGTACCTGCCTTTCACAAATCACTTCTGCCACTTCAACCATTCCACCCGGTCTGCACCGTCTTCTTTACCTCTCTTTAACACTTCCCATTACTCTGCACTGTTGACACCAAGTATTTGAACTCCTCTACCTTCACCAGCTCTACTCCCTGCATGCTCACTATTCTACTGTCCTCCCTCTCATTCATGCACAGGTATTCTGTCTTAGTCCTATAGACCTTCACTCCTCTCCTTTACAGAACATATTTACATCTCTCCAGGATCTCCTCAACCTGCTTTTTACTCTCACTGTATTCTCACAATGTCATCTCACGATGTACTCTCACAATGTCATCTGCAAACATTATAGTCCACTGGGATTCCTGCCTGATCTTGTCTGTCAAATTGTCCATCACCATAGCAAACAAGAAAGGGCTCAGAGCTAATCTCTGGTAAACCCACCTTCACCTTGAATACTTCAGTATCTCCTACTGCAGACCTCACTGCTGTCACACTGCCCTTGTACAAATCCTGTACCACTGTCACATACTTCTCTGTCACTGCTGACTTCCTCATACAATACCACAACTCCACTCTAAGCACTCCGTCATATGCTTTCTCCAAGTCCACAAAGACCAAGTGCAAGTCCTTCTGACATTCTCTGTACTTTTCCATCAGCATCCTCAGAGCAAACATTGTATCTATAGTGCTCTTTCCTGGCATGAAACCATACTGCTGCTCACTGATCATCACATCTCTTCTTAACCTAGCTTTCTCCAGTTTTTCCCATAACTAATGCCGTGGCTGATCAACTTTATCCCTATGTAGTTAATACAGCTTTGCACATCAGCCTTATTCTTAAAAATGGTACCAGTACACTTCTTCTCTACTCCTCAGGCATTCTCTCACTCTCCAAGTTTCCATTAAACAATTTGGTCAAAAAGTCCATTGCCATCTCCCCTAAACACCTCCACATGTATGTCATCTGGACCAACAGCCTTTACATTCTTCAACCTCTTCATAGCTGTCCTTACTTCCTTCTTGCTAATCCTGTGCACTTCCTGATTCACGATCCCCTCCTCCTCCAACTTTCTCTCTTGCTCATTGTCCTCATTCATTAGTCCCTCAAAGTACTCCCCTGGCTCCATGACTGTCTGAGGTCTTGCGAAGTAATGGAAGGGAACTGAGAGCGGGGAAAACACTTAAGAACAGTAACCTCATCTCTTATCGCTCTCTCTTATCTAAATTTGCCACTGATTTAACTTCTGCTAAGTCTTCATTCTACAGAACCAAGTTGGAAGAATTTACATCTAACCCTTGCAAGCTCTTTGCCAACTTTTCATTCCTTCTTAAATCTCCATTTTTAAATGTATCTCTCACAACAAGACTTCACCAAGTTCTTCGATGAGAAGATTGACGATATTAGACGATCCTTTCCTCCAACCATCAAGCTGCCTGCCAGCCAGAGACCAGCCCATGCTGTCCAGTTTCATGGCTTCTCACTGCTCTCTCCTGAGGAAGTGTCACTGCTCCTGATGTCCAGTAAACCCACTACGTCTCCGCTCGACCCTATCCCGTCAAGTAAGCTCCAGATGATATCATCAGATCTCATCCCGCACATCGCCTACATAATTAACAGCTCCTTAATGACCGGTTATGTCCCATCTGCTTTCAAGTCTGCAGTGGTCACACCGATTTTGAAGAAACCCTCGCTAGACTTCAAATATGTCAACAATTACAGACTGGTATCTCTTCTCTCCTTCCTTTTCAAAGTCTAGGAATGTGCCGTTTATAACCAACTCAACTTATTTCTTTCTAAAAACAGGCTTCAGTGTGCTCACCAGTCCGGGTTCAAGGCGGCACACTCCACTGAAACTGCTCTACTTGCCGTCTCCAAAGAACTTCATGCAGCTAGATCAGCCAACCTGTCTTCTGGTCTGATTCTTCTTTACCTTTCTGCAGCCTTTGACACAGTCAACCATCAGATCCTCCTGGTCACTCTCTTCAACCTTGGGATCTCGGGCACAGCCTGGCAATGGTTTGCGTCCTACCTTGATGACTGGAGGTACCAGGTAGCATGGCAAGGTTCTCAGTCTGTTCCACAAAGTTTATCCACTGGTGTACCACAGGGCTAGTTTTTCTCTATGTACTGGTTCTCTCAGGGATGTAATAGCCTCACATGGTTTTTCCTACCATTTTTATGCTGATGACACGCAACTTATTCTCTCTTTCCCTTCCAGTGACAACCAGGTCTCAACCCACATCTCAGACAGTCTGGCCAACATCTCCTCTTGGATGGCGGCCCACCACCTTAAGCAGAACCCCAGCAAGACCAAGCTCCTGTTCATCAAAGGTAGTTCTTCACCATGCCACGACCTCATAATTTTTGTTGGGAACTCAGTTGTCATCCCATCAAAGAAGGTAAGAAATCTTGCTGGTTGAAGATTTGTCTTTCTCACCGCAGGTTGACCAGATCTCCAGAACATGCTTTCTCTACAACATCAGAAGAATCCAACCCACTCTCCCCACAAAAGCTACACAGTTACTCGTCCAGTCTCTGGTCATCTCCAAACTGGACTACTGCAACTCTCTACTGGTGGGACTTCCACTGAAGGAAACGAAACCACTTCAGCTGATTCAGAATGCAGTTGCGAAGTTAGTCTTCAATGTTTCAAAATTCCCCTGTACATGTCAGCATTGAACAAGCAGCGTGTCACTTCTCGTCCTCTCAGGGCTTCAAGCACTGCTCCTCTTGACCCTCCATTGCTCCAAAGAAGAGAAAGGCATGCATCAAGACTCTTCTCAGACTTGGCCCCCCTGTGGTGGGACGAACTCCCTCTTCTGATCAGATCCACCGAGTCCCTCGCTGTCTTCAAGTATTGTCTGAAGACCCATCTCTCCAAGGAGCACCTTGGTGACTAACTATACCTCCGCTCATTTATTTCTTCTTCCCCATTTTCACTTAAACAAAAAAAACAAATAACTTACTCTTTTCTCCATGCCTTCTTTTCTTTTCCCTAACCTCTGACTTTTCTTTGACAGTAGTTGTTTAGGTGTATTTAGCCTGCAGTAACTTGGTTGAATAGTGGACTTTGATTTAACCCTCCTATTGTGTTCATTTAGGCTTAACACATTTTGTGTTCCCAGTCATTTTTGACTGGAAACATGTTCGTTGATTATAAATCCATGATAATATATA
>JBBPCX010069847.1:0-11057 GCA_037974365.1 Hydrocynus forskahlii | reverse complement strand
ACACTTTTTAACTTTGCGTCCAAATCTACATCTCGTTGGCAGACAATAACAGCTGGTCTGACACCCAATGAAAACGCTAGGATCGAGACTCTTAAAAGTCTCTCCGATACCAGATGGTCAGCTCACCAAAACTATGGCAACATTCAGGAGTCGCTGTTAGAATTGAATAAAGACCCCAGTCAAAATGTAACAACACAGCGTGAAGCCGCAACATATAATTCGAAGATGGATGAATTAGAGAATGCGTAGGAATCTATGGAACAACATACTGCAACGTTTCCACAAAACTAGTGTTGCTCTGCAGGCAGTGGAACTGGATTTATGCAATGCTGTTCAGTTGGTCAGCTCATTGAGAGGTTATGTGGCCAGCTTACGTGATGATTTTGACCAAAGTGATGCAAAAAACATGTCTCCAACTGTCTCTCAAAATTACAAAGCAGACACACATAGACAGAGAAAAAGAAAAAGACAACACGATGAATCGGCTGAGCCAGAGCATGAGCAATCGGGTCGAGAAGCGTTTAGAACAAGAGTGTTTATTGCGACAATTGACCATCTCGTTGCAGAACTAGATCGGAGATATGATTCATACAAAACAATTAACCAAACATTTGGATTTTTGAATAACATCGTGTCCACGCCCCTGTCAGATCTCCGTAGGGACGCATGTGAGCTCCAGAAACAATATTCTGGAGATGTTGAAGCAGATTTTGTGGAAGAGCTTGTCCAGTTTAAACAGTTTGTTAGTGAGATGCACCTCTGCTAGATCTCTTCTGCAAGTTGTAGCAACCTGTAGCCTAGGGGCCCCTGGCCATGTTAATCTGGCCCTGCCTCTGGCGTGACACATAAAACATTTTAAGGATTATACATTAACATATTTTATCGTAAAAACTATTGTTGGAACCATACTAAATTTAACCCAATAAACATATACAGTATATATATACATAAACAAATAGAATAACACATATGAATTGGCAGAAATAAAACTTTAAATATTAAACAAGCACACACACAAGTCAAAGTAAGACATACATATATTAAATAAGTATAAAAGGCAGATACAATTAAAATAAGGCATTCCTGAATTGCACAATTAACATGTTTGCACTTCGCACAACACACACTTATATGAAATAATTGTAATCTAAATCAGGACCTTTCTTGCTGTCCATGATGCAAAGTCATCAATAATGTCATCATATGACATTTGGTCAGCAATTGCATGATTGATGCTGATGATGGCAAGGCCAGTGAGGCATTCCTGAGACATAGTGGACATTCAGCTTTTTTCCTGAGACATTCCTGAGACATTCAGCTTTGAAAAGCTCCTCTCTGTTGAAGCCACAGTTAGGGTGTTTTCACATATAGTCCTCTTTAAAGGAACCGAACTCGGTCCTCTAAAGGTGGTCCAAAAAGTGGACCAACAGAAAGGGAACTCAGTTCTTTTTAAGTTCACACTCTGAGTTCATTTTAAAGGGGACTCAGTTCTCTTTCGGGTCCACTTCAGCTCAGGTGGGGTCTCAGTCCTTTTTCTGTTCATACTAGATTCCTAAGGAGCTCTCAGAATTTTACTGCTTTGCATTCTGGATAGTTTTCACTTCGAACAAAATGGCTGCTGCTATACTTGTCTTCATGTGGTGTCTATTGAAAATAGCCCATAGACACAAGGAAACCAAACTACAAAAATTATATCTGAGCACAAAAAAACACTAAGGAGACTGAAAAGGAGAAAGGCATGGAGAACAAGAGTTTTGCAACAACAGGACAAACAGATCAGGCAACATCTGATGCTACTAGCTCTGCTTGGGACATTGCAGCTCTTACCTGAAAGGTATGTATTGCATATTTTCACACCTTACACAATCACTATCAGCATCCTTATAAATCAAATTAACAAAAGTATAAAAACTATACTATAAGCATGACCTCCTTTGTCAAGTAGGCATACTATTTAAGTTTACTTGAATGCTGAATCTATGATCATGCTGGACAAAGCCTAGGTCTCGTATCTGGTGGGAGAGTACAAGTGCCTGGACTGACACTGACTGGCGTCGGAATTTTAGAATGGGGAGGGAAACATTCCTCTTCCTCTGCCAGCAGCTGAGATCTCATCTTGAGCGTGACAGAACTCGGTACAGGATACCTTTGACAGTGGAGCACCGTGTTGCTGTTACATTATGGAGGCTCTCTACTAACATAGAATACCGTTCTCTCTCACACCTCTTTGGTATAGGTGTCTCCACTACGTGCATGATAATCCATGAAACAGTCTCTACCATTGTACGTGTACTCAAATCACGCTTCATCAAAGTGCCAAGAGGATCTGATTTGAGGGGTATTATTGATGGATTCAGGGATAGATGGGGTTTTCCTCAGTGTGCTGGGGCCATTGGTAGCACACATGTGCCCATCATAGCCCCACATGTCAACAAAGCAGATTATTACAACCGTAAGAGCCATTATTCAATAATACTCCAGGCTGTAGTTGACCAAAAATTACAATTTGGGGACATAAATGTCGGTTGGCCTGGGAAAGTACATGATGCGAGAGTATTCGCAAATTCAACACTGTTCCAGAGAGGCCAGTCTGGAACACTTTTCCCACCATGGACTGAGGAATTCCAGGGGGTTACTGTTCCCATATCAATAATTGGTGATGCAGCATATCCACCGCTGTCATGGATCCAGAAACCATATCCTGAAGGACAGGGCATAACACAGGACCAACGACAGTTTAATTACAAACTAAGTGGAGCTAGAATGTGTGTAGAACGAGCTTTTGGTAGACTTAAAGCCCGCTGGCGTTGCTTACTCAAAAGAAATGATCACAATGTCAAGATCATTAATCATGTGGTGGCAGCTTGTTGCATACTGCACAACATATATGAAAGCAGAGGGGAAGAATTCAAGGAAAATCTTCTAGAAAATGTGGCTGATGAAGGAGAGATGGGCATGAAAGATGAAGGATCTATATATGACCATGGCTGTGGACATGACACGCGCAGGGCACTGACTATGTATTTTGCTCAACTCTGAAACAATAATGGCCTTCATGGCACTGCCTCTTGTCAACATGACTAAAATACCCTGGGGGATTAAAATGTTTGAAAACAAGATGTTTTTTCAGTTATAATACCACCAAGCTGTAGTTCTTTAGCCCATTTTCCCTTGATTTTTTGTTTAAATGTTTCCCATATAAGAGCATTCAGCTGGACAAATGTCCATGTTACTTTTTAAGAAATTACACACTGTAAAGGTACCTGAGGATCTGTTGCATTAAAAGAAAGCATTTAGACTGGTATCCTTTTCATATTCAGTTTGTGTATGTTTTGTTCTGTAAAATGTAACAGAATGGTAAAGGTAACAGTTGTTACACTCTTTCTATGCTTCAGACTGCTAACTTCTGTGCAGTTTGTTTATCTGTTGTTGAACAAAAACATCTTTCAAAAACTTGGATTAACAGACTTTATTGCTATACTGTAATGTTTACAACTTAAACCAAATGTAGGCATTTTCACTTATGTTACGAACACAGAGTTGCCTTACTTTAAAACGAACTGTAAACAACCACTTAGGCATAACAGGTACAAGTTAAGCTACATGCAAAAAAGTGGATTCCTCATAAAAGAACAAAAATGTTTGGTGCCTTCCTTTTACAACTGTAACATTAATGTTTACAAAAGAAACAAAAAGGCTAATCAGCTGAAGATATTTTTGCTTATTCATCAGGACATCCAAAAGGTGCATTGCTTGTAAAAAAAAAAACATAAAAACTTTTAAAAAAGTCAAAAGGCATCAGAACAAGGACAATGGAACATGAACCACTTCAACTAAATGTTAACTTGTTTGATTGGCTGAAATGCACATAAGTTTTACTTATTTAGTTCATGCAAAACAGAGTGACTGATCTTCTGTTGCTCTAATCTGTGAAGAGGTGTGCTGACCACAGCCAGAAGCTGTAGTGTTTGGATGATGTATGGGGGTAAGAGATGGTTATGGTAATGATGGTTCTTCTGGTAGACAGCTGAAGGAGACTGTTTGGTCAGGATAAGGTGATGCACGGTAGGCTGGTGCACTGTGTGCAGAAACACTGCTCATCACTTGGGTGAGCATGCGCATCATGGCCTGGTCACTTTCCATCTATGCTTGTTGCCGCCTTTCTTCCATTTCCATTTGGAGCTTATAGCGCTCATGCTGTAATTCCATCTCTCTGCAAAGATGTTGATCTTCCTTGAGCATAAACAGTTCAAGGTCTCTCCGCTGTTGCTCCATCACTGATGAAATTAGGGTGGTTATTTCCTTCACACTGCTCTTCTTGGCAGTCCTTGCTTTTGGACTACCAATGGTATGAGTGGTTTACCACTCACTTCATCTTGAGAATCTGAAGTGTTGGAGGTGTCTGCTGCTTCTCCATCTTCTGGATCATTGCTGGTGAAATCACCAGAACCGCTCTCTATGTCTGAAGCAGAAAGATACAGGTTTCTGTATTAATATCCTGCAACCACGGTAGCCTACACATGTCTGTATGAGAAATTGTAGCATTAACACAACCTACCTTCATCAACACTCCACAGAGAATATTGTCCAGTTGGTCATAAAAGGGACTTGTGTCTTTAATGTCGGCCGATTCGCCGCTTCTTCTTATTTTGTCACGGGTAGCAAAGTACTTTTGCCGCATTTTCTTGACTTTGACGCGGCATTGCAGTGCGGTCCTCGGGAATCCTTTAGCTTTCATGCCAGCTGCAAACTGGAGGAACACCTTTGCATTCCTGTGCGTTGTAAACTGGTGACGTTTTATGTTCTCTTCGCTCCATATTTCCAGAAGCGCGGTAGTCTCCTCCTCGGACCACACTACTCCCCGTCCACCACTTGCTGCCATTTTTACATCTAATTTCCCGGGCTGTACCACGTGATCTGCCTACGGCAAGGCTAGAAGGCAAAAATTGTCGAAGTGAACCCGGCACGCTTTGTGTTCATAATGCGCGAGTTAACCGAACCGTGCCACGGATTCAAAGCGAAACGAACTGAGACCACCTCGGGAAGTGGTTCGTTTGCCGTGTTCACATATACGCAAAAAATGCTGACTAATCGATCTGAGTTTGCTTTAAGGGCTGAAACAGACCAGTGTGAAAACACCCTTACAGGTAGAGCAATTGCAATTCTCAGAGCAGTCCACAAATTTGGGTATATTTCTGAGAGTTCACTGTCATGCACAGTTCAGCAGCTCATGAGAGGTCATAGATTTTGATGGTAAGGCAAATTCTTAATCTCCTGTGCAAGCTCTCTGGCATCCAGGTCTGATTGGCTCTGAAAAAGCACTGAGGGCCTTACACTGTTCAGTGAGGTCATCATTTGAGAGATTTGGAAAATGAGTCAGTAATCCAGATTTCTCTCCCACATTTTCCAATGTGGTGAACCTCTCTTGGATGGAAGACATTATATGTTTGTTTTAATTATGAAAATGATACATGCATGCATCATTTTCATAATTAAAACAAACATATAATTTTGCCCAATTTAGCAAAAATTCAGAATTATATGTATAACAAGCATTTTATTGAATAGGCTATCACAACATCAGTGTTTGAAAGTAATGCATTACTCTGTAATTAGAGTAAGATAACTTAGCCTAAATAATGTAGCCTAATAGTGTAAGGGATTTTTTTGGCTAAATAAGCTAGACCACAACAGAATGCTAGCGTCCGATTTTAGCACAGCATAGTATGCAAACGGCTAACAAACAGCCATTATAATTTGTCATACATTGAGAATAGAAGACAAATCAACAAGTAATGGCTAATTAATATTGTGCTGAACACGGTCCAAAAGATTCTGTAAGTGTCTACTGTCTGTCTACTGTTTACTATTATAGCCAAGTGGCTAACAAACATAAACAGAAGGTTTCCCTATCCCTACAAATTAATGTTATCTTGTTTCATGATACATGTCATGCATAATACCTGCCATTATCCAGTGACATATCTGCTTACCTTTATCTTTTGCTCATTTCTCCTCCTCTTCTTTCCTCTTTTTTCTAAACTGAGCACCGGATAGCTTTGTCCTTTTCTTGTCCATCTTCCACTGGTGTTAATTTTGCACTCCAGTATCAACACCCATCCCCCAACTCCAGGGGCGGCGGAAGCATTTGTAATGTGGGGGGACTCATCGGTTTACGTAGTAAAAAAAATAACATTCAGGCGGGGGTTATGCGCGTGTGCAAAGTCTCAGTCCTTTTGGGCTGGGGGTGCAAGGATTTTTGCGCGAAACAGCGCTGGGTGAACTAATATTTTATGTTAAACGCTGGTGGTCCAAACAAATAAGTATGAGATGTGAAGGGGAAACGTCCCCTTCAGATTGAATGGCGGTGACGCCCATGCTCAACCCGAGAATCACCACAATGTAAACTAATAGACCTACATCTTAGTGCGCAGATTCAGTTTGTATAGGGTTTTTTTCTGCGATTTCGCACAACCCAAGAAAAAATAATTGTGACATAATGGCCTTGGATTGACAATATATCCCCTTTCGACAGGTTTTGTGTGAGACTTCAGCACAACAGCAGCAGCATGCAGGTGCACCAAGGGCCCTCATGCTCACTTCCAGCATATATGGGTGTGATAGAATTTAGAAAACACATCGGTGCAAATTGTAAGTCTATATATATATGTCTGGTGCTTTTGTGTTTGTTTTTATTTTATTTTATTTTGTGAGCTGGTTATTAGATGCCGCTCCAGCCAGCCAGAGAATCCCCTGCCGCCCCGCCCTGCCCTGACCCTCTGCTCCCTGTGCAGCAAGCAGCAGGTGCACTTCACAAATGGAGGGCACCCTTACTCCCCGCAATTGGACAATAGAAAACCGACCGGTGCCCATGCAATCCCAAAAATGTGCTAGCATGATGTCGGGGCAGCATGGGTGCGAGCACAAAAAAAAAATTGGCGATGCCCATGATGCCGCCCCTACCACAATACCACCCTGGGCAACGACCCATGTCACCCATATCAAAAACTGCCACTGCTCATCCTTAATCCATATTGGTTATGACACTATTGTACTATCTAGAGGGCCTCTCACACTTCTTCCCCCTTTGTCTGAAAAGTCTTGTCTCTCCCCATATAGGCTACTGGTCTATTGGTTCATCTGTACTGGTCTTGATGTAAATTATGTCCTTGTGAAACACTGTGGCACAACTTTTATTCAGGATTGTCTTATGTGAACATGACTGATGTTACAATAGCAGAATGAGTGAATGACTTTCAATCCTCAGATGACATGTGATCACCAGCTTATACCAACACGAGGGACAGGACTGAAATGACTTTTGGAATCTTGAAGGCACATTTTGTCAGAAGGGGCTGCGTGTGAAGCCAGAGAGGGCCTGTCAGGTGGAGTCAGCATGTGTGGTTCTACACAACATCGCCACCATCAAAAGGGAAAAGACCCTAGTCCTGATGCCTGTGCTTCACACATGATATGAAGAGAATGCGTCAAATTTGAGTCTTTAAGAGAGTGAATTATACTTGGGGGCAGGAGACTTTTAAGTAGTGGACTTTAAATACACATGCAGACCCACATCCAGGTTCTGGGGAGTAAGAACCCTTTAAAGTGGGCAGTTATGAGATTTTGAGCAGTACATCATCTTGAAGGAGCACCAGTCTAATAGTAGAGGCTAACGGCCTACGCACTCATTCTTTCTAGTGTGCACACACACACACACTCACACACACGCACACAATTATAAGGTGGTCCAGTTCTTTCAGTGTGTGGATGATGGGATATTATGCTCTTGGGCCCAATACGGATTTACATTCCTTGAAACACACAAGTACCTTGATTCATCAAAGCACTCCACAGAAAGACGGTTCTAGAATATTACATATTGCAGCCTTCTGTGATGTCATAGTTCTAGAAGGCCAATGTCACGGTAACGCTCAACAAGAATTTTTCTGTTATGTGAAGATTGTTTCGAGTCTCACAGCACACGTGTATGTCTCTGTGTGCATCTTGACATTTTACCATGTTCGATTATGTTTTGGGTAATGACGAATTTACATTTTTTTTCTTATTTGTCCTGTGTTTACATGTGTGTCCTTAATTACTCTCCTTGCTGTGTGTGCTGCCTCCCTTCAGTCCAGCTCAGAATGCTGGTTCTGCCCCCATCATATACTCTCCACAGACGCAGCCAATGAATGTACAGACTCCCAGCTGGCCGGTAAGCATTTTCGCTAAATTAACACTGCAAAAAACAAATTAAAAGCAAAAAATAAAAGTAAAAAATCAAAGCCATACTTTGGCCAAAACATCTAATTTGCCAGTTTCACGTAGTAATGTCTGAAAATTGCATCTTTAGTGGTTCTAATGCTATAAGGCTATTGTAGCTAACCTGTTTGGAAAACACTGCAGTAAACTTGTTTATTATGGGACCGAGAACTTATAAACTGTAAACCCCGCTAAGCGTAGGGTTACGTTCCAAGAGCACCCACGTATAGTGAAGAAACGCATTGTTGTGATGTAAAAAAAAACGCCTAAAATGCCTATTTTTGTAGTGTAAATGCTAAATATGCCTCCAAATATGCTCCCAAAACACTTTAATTTCATGTTAAACTGAGCTTAATACATTACCCTTTAAGAAAATATAAAAGTAAACCCGTATCTGTACTGTATAGTTTACACTGAACTGCTGTCTCCCGAAGTGCTAGAATGTAAATACCGATATTACCCCTGTTTAGACTGTACTGTAATTCAGGCACACGCGTTTTCTTTGGTATATAAAATCATTTAATTTACAGTAATAAAAATACCGGGCACTAAGAAGAACAAAACAAAAAACACGAGAACACTCAAGATGCTCCCCTGGGAAAATTCTGGACTGCTGCTGGTGTGTGTGTGTGTCTGTGTGTGTGAGCGAGCCCATGTATGTTAGGGGTGTAATAGGGTTTAAATTTGTCCTGAACCATTATAGTATGTAAACGCAAACAAAACACACTGAATGTTATTTTTTACTAGTTTATATACATTGTACTTTTATAACATGAGGTCCTTTCCAGTTTTGAGGCTGATTGTGCCTGTTGCTATTGTAATGTTTCTCATTCATTGTAATGAATTTGTACTCGACAGTAGAGTATCAAAAGATCAAAAGTATCAAAAAGCGTAATAGGAGTGAGAGCCATGATTCAGCTTTTTGCTGACAAAAGAACACTGCCAGACTTTTTGTACTCTGCTGTACAGAAAACTGCAGAAAATTCAGAAAACTCAGCAGCTTTGGTTTAAATGCTTTATAAATAAGCTTGACTCGAAATGAATTTCTTAATTAATCAGTAATTGTCTTACCTTCTCTCTGTTTCTCTCTCACTCTCTCTCTCTCTCTCTCTCTCTTTCTCTCTCTGTCTCTCTCTCTCTCTCTCTCTCTCTAGTTCCTACACAGCTCCTACACTAGGGCTGACAAGAGACCACTTTTTCTGGAACTGATACTGTAACCTCAGTCCATACTGACACCAATCTGACACTGTCTTTTTCCCCTCTTAAACAAATAAACTGTTAATAATATATTTGTTTGAATGCACTTTGAGTATGAAATGGTTCCCTACTTTCTCTATGGTGTGCTATGTAAGTTATTAAATTGCCCATAAAGAGCAGAGTTATGGAATCCTGCATCACCAGCGGCCCCTCGTTAGATGTATTGCGCACTATTTGGGTTCAAGAGCCTAGGTTATGGGAACGCAGGCGAGACTGATGCCGCTCCGTCTGGCATGTTTTTGTTTGATATTTTTTAAAGGTTTATAATTTAATGTAAATATTCATGAGATCAATACACAGTATTGTATAATCTATATATTTTACTATTATTTTCGCTATTTTTCTTGTGGAAAAACATCTCACTTTGCTAGTATGGCAAGAACAAAGCAGACCACCCACAAATCCACCTGTGGGAAGGCGTTGAGGAAACTATTATTTATTTTTTATTTCTGGATAACTTCTGTAAAGTGACCTTGAGAGTCGTGAAAGGCGCTTATAAATATAATGTATTATTATTATTATTATTATTATTATTATAATATTGTAATTCCTACATAGTGCACTATGTAGGGAAGTAGGGAGTCATTTGAGAAGCAGCCTTGCTGCTCATCTGTTACTCATGTCCTCATCCATGTATTTCTCTATATGACACGTTTAGTTAAAAAAGTTTTTCCCTCTGTTACAAAGAGATATAATAATACATGGTTTTGGGCAAGTGAAGCCTCATTTATGCAGCAGAGATGGTCCTCTCTAATCGTCTAATTTATCCTCTCTATCCTCAGTATGGTTGTGGTGCACAGTACTTCGGACCTCCACAGCAGTACTCTGTGCCCTCCACTTCCAGAACATTCTACTCTGGGCCTGGAGCAGTAGAATACCCAACACCCTACAGTCAGTACACACCGTGAAGCACACACACTTCAGTCTGCTTTACAAGCTCCTCTGCATTCCTCAGGCACTCCCAGCCAGCTGGTTTTAGTTACTCATACTTATTTGTATCGTGTCTGAGAGCTGCCTGATCTGCCTGATCTGTCTGATCTGCGTTTTTTTTCAGTAGCTGTTTTGATCAGTGACCCATGCAAAATGGATCACACCAACATTGTGATTCACTGTTTCTTATGTTAGACGCGCAGTTTATCTGGAACTTTGCAGTAAATGTGGGAAGCTCACAGACTGATGCAAATGTAGGTTCGAATGGCCACAAGAGGGATGAACCTCCAAATATCTATCATACAGTTCAGACTGTCATCTTGTGACCAGATGAGCATTTTACAGTTCTGACAATGATAGTATGGTTAGATGGTTTCAGGCTCCAGAGAGTGTTGATGATTGAACAGTGAATGTGGGCAGGGATCTGTGAGGTATGCTATGGGGTGCCATTTGTAAAAACAGCTTCACAAATTTAGAGGTGTCATTTTTTCATAATATAGCGCAGTGTTCACACAATTTTCTCACATTTAGAGCTATTTTCTTGCTGCGTAATTGTTAAATGTTAAATTTAAATGTTAAATCTAAATCTAAATGTTAAATGTTAAATCTAA
>JBBPCX010069846.1:0-11058 GCA_037974365.1 Hydrocynus forskahlii | reverse complement strand
ATATAGACCTCAACCTATCCAACACCTTTGGGAAGAACTGGAATGTAGATTGCGAAAATGGGCACAAATTCCCACAGAAAATCCAAAATCTTCCAAGAAGAGTGGAATCTGTTATAGCTGCAACTGGGGGACCAACTCCATATTAAAGTTTCTGTATTTGAATGCAGTGTCATTAAAGTTCCCATTGGTGTAATGGTCAGGTGACCCAATACTTTTGTCCATGTAGTGTATATATAATGCTAGCCAACATGGGTGACTATTAGCTGATGTAAAAGAGAAAACAGCTAATATTCTCCCTTTCTTTGTGTTACTGGCAGTTGAAAACTTGCAGTGTCGCTTCATGTGATTCAGAGGAAGCACGTGTAGTGCTGGTGGTATTGTGTGATTGGAGGGGACTTGGAAATAAAAAAAAATAGGGAGAAAATTGAGAAAATCCTAATAAAAATAAATACATAAGTAGACAAACAAATATACAAACAACTAAATAAGTGTGCTGCAGTGGACTGTCGCCTCGCACCCGTTGGCCCTAGGATAGACTCTGGCTACTCGTGACCCTAGTAAGGATTGACCGGTTGCAGAAAATGAATGAATAAATAAAGTGGATGAACATAGCATGGATTAAATCCTCAATTATTATCACCACATCCAGCCATTAGATTATATTCTACTGAAAGCGACATCAAGATGATATCAGTTTTTGCCTACCAGCTTGTTGTTGAAACATCTTGTTTTTGCTTTTGAAAAAGTTATTTGACCTTAGAGGAACACACATTTGTTTCTCTAGAGCTGCAATCTGTTGGTCAGCACAGATGTGAATTAAATTAAAAAAAAAACATCCCAGACAAAAAAGTGCACTTGCTTTTAAAACAGGAACAAACAACATAAATATTTATACAACCAGCCCTGCACCAATATTTCTTTTTGCCGACAATTTAATTTTGACACACTGCCATTCAACATTCTGAACAACGGCGTAATTTGATATGGTAGGTGAGAACAGAGGAAGGTTTTCCATGCATGGAATATCAATTCACAAACAGCATGGTGCTCACAAAGCAGAGAGCGATGGAGCGGTGGGAATAGACAGATTGCCTCTGCTCGAATACCTTCCAGTATAAGCATCCAGGCTCTTACAGAGATAACGCCCATATAATCCCACCGTGATCCCTCACCACTGTAATCAACCACTCATAGGGTGTCACACACAGTACAGGGGAGCACTGCTAAGTCAGTGTGTGAGACCATGTATTCATATAGTGGGGAAAGAATGTTCTCAGGATGATAGGGAAACCAAAGTCGGAACATACTTTGTTCCTGTGCGTAAGGATTTTTTGAAAGGTTTGTACTTTACCTGAGTATTACTGAAAGGGTAGACTTTTGCTCAACTACATTCCAAGAGAAAGAGCAACCTCCTTTTAGTCTTTGTACTTTTATTGTGACCTTTAAAGTATTAGTTTCAAATCTCAGGAGATTTTTCCAGTCCCCGATCATTTGAATTAGTCTTCATTGAAACACTTTTCCCTAATTTTCTTCCTGATGCCGACACACCCAATTCCACCAACTAGCTAGCACTACAACAATAAGAAGACACTTCAGAGTAAAGGCTAGTACTGCTTCCTCCAAGTCATATGAAGCACCACCACAGCTTTTCCCCTTAATGTAACATCACTGAGCAGCTTAACATGCTTTGAGGAAAGCATTAACCATTAATTCTGTTATGTCAGCATACAGACACCTGTGGTGGACAGCAGTGGGCTGAGTTCTCTCTAAGTCCTCTCTAAGTTCTCATCCATCCATGTTATGCAGCTGTTTCAATCATTTTATAATCATGAACATTCTGAAACTGAGAAACTGCTAAAGCTGGGTCAGCAGAGTCAGCTGAAACATCACACATAATGATGTTTACTGAGACACAATTATATGTAATGAGACTTACAGAAAAGGAGAGTAATGTTTGTTTATTTGAGCTCAAACTCAAATAAGTGTTTGAAAGTCAGGCTGTTCAGAAGCCATCAAATTTATGAAAAATACAATTTAACTAACGCTTGATTCTTCTTGGTGATTATAAATTCACCAATATCTTAAGCCATGACCTGGTTTTACTATAGTATAAACATGAGGTGATTTCATTTTTGCTATAATAAATGTAATATTTGACATAATAATATAACATGTTAAAATATGACTTAATTTTTATGGACTGTAGTTTGTTGGAAAAAAAAAAAGTTAATTTACAGGTTAATTCTTCCTTTTATTTTACTCTGATGTAGAGAATACATTCTTGATGAGCCCGTGCAATATCCTCCACATCTTTCTTACACAGTATAGAGCCGCTACAACCATCATGATAGGAACTGAGACATGTTCCCACACAGACACCTCAGCATTTGCTTACTTCTCCGCTCCCACCACGGACTGATTGAGATGTTGAGCACAGCTGAATGATGAATGCACTCGCTCATTAGCGACTCCTCAGAGACCAAAAAGAGATTAGCCTTTCTTTTTTCTAATTTACCTTCGTACTTTTGAGGTTTTTCGTTTGATCTCTTTAAACCTGAGATGAAAAATGCTAGAAACACAGCAGAGAAAGCTGGAAGTCGCAATGTGTAGCGTTCTCCCTGTCCTTTTCCTTGTTTTTTGACTTTTTTGTAATGTTCTGTCTTCCCCGTTTTCTGGTGTGTTACATTCTCCATGTGCCTTTGTTTACATGTCTATTCCATGTGAGTATGTTTTGGTCTTGGCCCCGCCTTAGCCCCGTCCCCTTGTTATCCTGTTCACCTCATCTACTTCCAGTCTCCTCCCCTGCCCAGGTGTTCTTATTTCCGTAGTTAGTATAAATACCCATTGTATTTCAGTGTGTGTTTGTGGATTCTTTGTAAAACCTGGTTCTGGAACACCAGTTTGTAGCTGTGCTGGTTTTCTTGTATTTTGTTGTTAAACCTGTTTATTTTCGCCTTTGTTTCTGCTCTGTTCTTGTCATCACTTGAACAATCTTGTGTTTTTGTATTTTCTTGTGTTTTCATGTACCCTGGACCCCTTGTTTTTCTTTGTGTTTTTGTTACTTGTTCTTTGGCATTAAACCTTCTGGATCCTGTGATTGCCTCAACCCTCACATCATTACAGCATGTAACTGTAGTATCACATAAAAGCCAAAAGTATCACTGAATAACAGCAGACAATGCCTTAATTTAGACATGGCATGAGTCTAACAATGTGTCTTCTCATGTGTGCAGTAACACCTTTAGAGAGCAACACTAAAGTTTGTTTATTTGAGCTCAAGACTTTGATTGCAAGTCTTTTTTTCTAATTTAGGAAGAAGTCAGACTATTAGCCATCAGATTTATGAAAAACAAACATAGTTTAGTTAAACCTTTACTACACCTAGTGATTATAAATTAATCAGACTGAGTCACGCATGGTTTTCTGTTTCACTAGAATATAAATATAACAACCAGAGCTGTAGTGAACCAGCCTGAAGTAAGGGTTATGAACCTGCCTAAAAATCTCCAAAGAGGACAGCTGTAGATTTGCAGATTTGCGGGTCACAACGGTCTCCAAAAAAATTAGACTTTTGGATGAAAACCATGGCTTTTAGTTCACCACAAAAGTAAGTACTTAGAGCTTGACAGACACTACTGGAACTGACTGGAACTGTGTTCTATAGTCAGACGAAACAAAATTGGTGACAAATACTCAAGGTTTTGTGTAAAAAGAAGGTCAAAGGTCCTGAGAACCCTGATATATGATGTATGTGGATGCCTTCAAGTAGCAGGGGATTTTGAAAGAAAAGCAAAAAAAACGAAAAAAACAATTCACTGTCTCTGCTAAAAAAATCTTTCAGCAGGACAGTGATTTAAAACATACATTCAAATAGAGGCTTCAACCACAAAATCAAGCTTTTGACATGGCCATGCCAGTCCCCTGACATAAATCCCACTGCAAATCTATGAGGAGCTGAAGAGAGCACTAAAGGGATGACCTACAACCTTAGAGGACTTGGAGAATCATTTTATTGACGAGTCATCTCTGATTGCTTGCTCCATACTCTCATCAAACATTGCAGGAGAAGACTCATTACTGTGTTGGCAGAGGGTGTTTGGAGAAAGGACTTAATGAAGGGGTGCCAGTAATTGTGATACATGCGGTTTTGTAAAAAATGCATTTGTTTTCTTTTTGTTTGTTTATTTATATGTTCTGTGTGGGATTGAGGTAACCACAAAGACATTTTTTCATGATGTTTTTGGACTATATTTACCAATAATTATGGAGTCAGGTTCTCCAGGCTCTAGGTTTCAGAATTTCTAAATGCCTGGCACTGGTCCCAGGAAAGAAAAATAAAAAAGAGAGCTCTGTAATACCACTGTAGTTTAATACCACTGTAGCTTCCTCTAGACAGTGAGATTAAATGGAAAAATAAAGGGGACTTTTGTTGAAAAAGAGAAAGACACTTTCCAAGGTTAAAGGTTACTCTATTAGCATCAGCAGCTGTGTATCTGTACATAGTGTGATAAGACAACATTTCTACACGGTGGAACATTTCAACAAAGTGTGCGTTACAACAGGAAAAATGCAATAGACACCATAACAATGTAAGAGTATAGTTGGAACAGGATGTAAACCTTCTAGAGTGACTAGTATTGCACCATAATTATGATATTGCAC
Source organism: Hydrocynus forskahlii (assembly GCA_037974365.1). NCBI lineage: Eukaryota > Metazoa > Chordata > Actinopteri > Characiformes > Alestidae > Hydrocynus > Hydrocynus forskahlii. Next base: position 6,396 of record JBBPCX010069846.1, on the reverse strand, counting down.
ATGAGGCATTGATCAAAGATACTGAACAAAGTTCAAGGAATGAAATACAATAAATACACAATACTGCAATGTAACAATATAGTGTGAAATATATGTAAACTGTCAACAATGAATAATATTGCACTATAATTATGACATCACACACGAGCAGCATTGAACCACACTGAGTGAATGTAAATCAAATAACAGGACCTGATTGTTCCTGATGTGGCAGTAAACAGAAGGTAAAGTAAAGTGCAGGTGCAATTGAAAGTTCAGAGTGTAAAATGAGAGGTAAACAAAGTTTAAAGTGTGGCCGTACACTGGCATGGGACTTGGTTAGGCACGGACAAGACATTTCTGTACATTCAGAGTTCTGATGGCCTGCGATATGAAATTGTTATACAGTACTGCAGAGCCAGAGCAGAGGTTTCGATTCTATTTGCCAGGTGGTAGGAGACAGAAAAGTCTGGCCTTTCACAGTGTTACTGGCTCTGTTATGGCAGCAGGTCTGTTAAATGTCTTTCAGGGGAGGAGCCACCGATTACCTTCTCTGCTACTCTCACTATCCAATGCAGTATGTTACAGTCTGAAGTGCTGCAGTTTCCGTACCAGACAGTGATGCAGCTAGACAGCAGCCTTTTGATGGTACTCCTGTAGAATGTGGTATTGGTGGGGGGAGGCTCACTCTCTTCAGTCTCTGCAGAAAGTATGACGAGCCCTCTTGGTTGTGGAGGCGGAGTTGAGGGACCAAAAGGGGTCATCCGTGACGTGGTGTTTTTAACCCTCTCGACAACAGTGCTGTCGATGGTGAGAGGTGGGTGGGCCATTCTGGATTTTCTGAAGTCTGTTATCTCTTTTTTCTTGTTAACATTAAGACAGAGATACTTGCGCCAGGCAGCTGTTCTTGTCACCTCCTCTGTGTAAGAGACATGATCGTTCCTGGTGACACCCACCACCATCATATCAGATGCAAATTTGATGATCTGGTTCAAGCTGGACTCTGCTGAGAAGTCATGTGTCAGAAGTGTGAAAATCAGAGGGCTGAGGACGCAGCCCCGTGGTGCTCCTGTGCTCAGCATGATGATACTGGAGGTGCCGACACAGACTGACTGAGGCCTCTCAGTCAGAAAGTCTAAAATCCCGTTCAGTCCAAAATACAGTACAGTGTTGTGCAGTTACATAAATTCTGTGTGTGCTTCTTCTTCTTCTTCTTCTTCTTCTTCTTCTTCTACTTTTGGCTGTACCTAATAAGGGGTCGCCAAGGTTGATCAACCGTCCCCATTTCCTTCTGTCCTCTGCATCTTCCTCTCTCACACCAACTGCCTGCATGTCCTCCCTCACCACATCCATAAACCTCCTACTAGGGCTTTCTCTTCTCCTCTTCCCTGCACCTCCATCCTCACCATCCTTCTCCCAACATACTCTCTCATATTCTCACATGTCCAAACCAAGTTATGTAAATGTTGTGTATACATGTATTTTTTACCAGTTTTGGCATCAGCAGATATGTACTTACAAAATACTACTATTACAGGAATTCAGTCATAATTCCCATTTCAGACTCTCTCTCAGCTTTCTCAGTTTTGATGTTGTGAGTAACTGTAATAGTTTTCTATCTGGGCCACGTTTTATCTGCATCTCATGTCGTTCTTCTAATGCTACTGTATTTCTCCTAAGGCGTTTCCTGAGCCATCCAAGAGCAACATTTGAGCCGTAAGACCTGCGGGGAGTTACATCTATGAAAACATGATAAAAATTACGGAGACACGGATGTGACAGGGTTTAAAATTTCTGGACTGGGGTAAGGAGAGAAGTGTGTGTGAGTGTGCGTTATTACAATTTCCCATCCTTGCTTACTCTGAAAGACATCGGCTACTTCTGCTTCACTCAGCTTTCAAACAGTTGTGGGGTAAACATATTAGCTTGCTAACTGAACATGCTTCAGTAATGTAGGCTCTGTCAGTCAGCGAGCACGACCATCAGCCTGGATATGGCTCAAGGTAAATCACACACACACACACACGCACACACAGAGCGAGAGAACGAGAGGAGAATAAGTCCAGCACATGGCCATGAGTTGTCTTTTTCCACTGCTTTCAACATCACACAGATTTCACCATTCCAAAGACTGAGAATAGACAAATATTTATAAAAAACCTTCCTCTTGACCAAAAGAGCAAACAAGGACATGAATGACATCTGTGGTGCTTAGTGTTTAGGGCAGATACCTGATAGTTGTATTAGACTGGAAGCATAATAAGAAATGCTCAGAAATAATGTCACAAAAAACATGTGCAAATACACACAAAGGCCAGGGACACACCAAGCAAATGTTGACGGACTAGCACCGACTTTGTTCTGTGACCTACTGTGTGAAAGTAAACTACTTTTAGCTTGGAGCTAAGTTGGACAAAAAGATTACTTTAAGACAAAAGTTAGTGTGCTTTAGAGCTCATGTGTCCATGTCTACTCATCACAATATTATGTTCTTCTTGTTGGACAAAATGCCCATTCCTGTGCCGCAACTGTTTCAGAGAATTTGATCCGCATGAAAGCATTGCTGTGCTGTCTCTGGATGGGTAGGATGGTCATCCTTCTCCCCATCTCTCAGTGTCTTACTAGGCAGTGTTGGCTAACAAAGAAGAATTAGCAGTTAGTGGTCTCTCCCATGCGTGTCCAGTGAGGTCTCATGTGAATCAGGGGACGTATGTGCTAGCCTCTGTCCTCAAAGATTGGTGGCTTTGTGAACAGACTTAGTAAACAGGTGGAACTGGACATAATTGCTGAATTTGGAAGAAAACTGAGTAAAAAAACTCCTAGTGATCAAACGACACTGGCACTGAAAAAAGGCTTCTCTGTGTGTGTCCTCTTGAGAGTGCTGTTTTCTTGCATTGGTGACTAGAGCTAATGGTGCCGTACACACTGCACTAACTACAAGCAAAGACCGGCTCACCAACTGTCTGATGTTGTCGGGCAGCCAACAGTCAGCTTGGTGGCTAAACATAAGCATTCATTAATTCATCACACAAAACCCTTCATAACTTGACTTTAAGCCATTTATACAAAATCCCTGAAAAAAAAATCATCTCTGTCTTTCACTCTCTGTCCTCTGACATAGTAATCTCATCTGTTTCAGTTTTTTTCCTCTCTGCAAACACACCATCACTCAAGATGCTCTTTACAAACACACACACAAACACACACACACACACACACACACACACACACACACACACTGCATCAAGAGCCATTGGTTGCTCCTAATTCTGTTTCCACACACTGCTGAGTTTCTAATTGATTTGAATACAGCTCTGGCCCGTTCCACCCTTACTATCTGTAAGCTGGTGGGGGATAGGGTAAAATCCTCAGAGCTGAGAAAACATTTTTCATCATTTGAGTGAACGCTCTTTGACAAACCTATTCCTTGAGTTATCTCGAAAAAGTGGTCCTGCTTGTTGCAGTGACCTTAAAAACCTTACAAGTACAAAACTACCTTATATTTACCCACAACCGCACATTGATGGATGCAAGGGTGGGGATCAAATTGCCAATACCAGCAGAGCTGGGTAAAGTGAGGGAGGTAGGCAATTCAAGTGGAAAACATTTCAGATAAATGTCAAATCACAGCTGGCCTGAAACAACGTCATTCCCTTTTCAATGTTCTATCCTGTACAAAAAAAGCCATTATTTTTAGGTTTCGTAACAAAGCGTCAAGTCTAGCAATTAAGCACTCAATGAAATATGTTGGCTAAACATAAGCAACCCACTGGGCCACCACCACCCATCAGACTTATCTAAGGACCCATCTGACTTATCCAAGATTGAATCTGAATATCGGCAAGAGGTTTGAACGGCTGGAGCTCTGGTGTAGTCAGACAAACATAGAACTTAGTACGTGCTAAAGATTATGGCACTTTAGGAGACCCCCCCCTGCACTGCATTCCTTCACAGCATCCAAAAGCCCTGTGTCAACTGTGAAGTATCTTGGAAACTACCATATTCCAAGACTTGAAGTGGAAGACCAACATCATCTCCATCCTCAAAAAGGCCAAGCAGAGGATGTACATTCTGTGGCAAATGAGGAAAGTTGGTCTACCAGTTCTACAATCAGTTCTACAGTCAGTTCTATACCACAATCGCTGAAACTGTTCTGTGCGCATCCCTCATGATCTGGTTCATGCAGCATCAAAACAGGACAGGACCAGACAGCAGCAAGCAGTAAGGACCGCTGATAAAACCATTGGTGTTCCCCTGCCCTCCATCAAGGAACTGTACTCCACAAGAACTAGGCAAAGTCATTACAGAGTCCTCACATCCTGAGCACGACCTTTCTCAACTCTTTAGACCAAGACTACCAGACATAAGAACATTTCTTCCCTCATGCCATCACCCTCATAAAAAGCTGAACAGTAATATCATCTGCTATGTTAAAGTTACACATGTTTGCAGAATTACACCACAATTCCATTCTGTAACAGCCAGCATTAACTTTTACCGCAATGTACTGTGCTGTGCTGTATCTGTGGGATCGAACCAGATGGGTTAGTCTTCATTCCTCAATATGCCCACAGTCTTCTTGTTAATGCACTGTGAACCATATACATCAGTTTTATTCTTCAGTTTGCTCTGACTCACTCACCTCACCATGAGTTTGCTCAAGTGTGTTTTGCCTCTCTGCTATGTTCCCTTTCTCAGTGACCTGTTTTTGATATCTCAGACGATGGCTGTCACAAGCAGCAGTGGGTCGTGATGTAGCGAGTGTGAGACTGTTTGGTGAGGTTCAGGTCTTGGTCTCTAGTGAATCATAGCTATTCATGCAAATGGAATTTGCAGCGAAGTTTTTGGAGCATGGCCTTGGATCTGGCTACCTCAGAACTGAATGAAGGTTAAATGAATACTGATGATGAGAACTGCTGTACCGGCTAATCACGCAATGCTAATGAGCAGGTAACATCAGACGATCAGAGGATCAATATGCAATGAAAACTAAAGAAAACTGACATCGAAATGTAGCTAATGACCCCAAAATTGGTATGAAAGGAAACCTTGTTATTTGTTCGAACAAGAAACCTGATAGCTTGTAACCACACACAAGTGCATAATGTCTGAATATGACAAAATTGATATGTCTGTAGAGTTATTACATTTCAAATGCTGGACATTCTGTCTTAAAATTGGTTGTAGGCATTTCATGACTAACTGAACACAAAAAAAAAAGAAATATTAAATGTAATAAAACTGGATGAATTGGCTATGGTTACTTGGCATTTTGTATGATGAAAATGCATAACATAACTTGCATCTCCAAAACTGTGAATTTACAGGAGAATGAATAATGTCCTTATTTTATAAAGGAAGTTATAAATAATTCTGGACCATTTCTATCAAGAATTCAGGTGGTCAGGTGATTTTTAAATGATGCAAAAAAAGAGATGACAAAGTGGAGATGAAATGTTTTTTCTTTGACAGTGACAGTAATTAAAATTTTCCTACTCATCTCACTTATGCCAATTTTACACCAGAATCGATTTACTCAGAAGAAACTGCTAGTATGCAGCATATTTAGCGCTTCACGTGTGTGTTGCTGCTACAGCACCAAGTAACCACACATATACACATTAACAGAAAAGTCGCCTAGTCGACTTTTCTGTTAATGCTCTAATATACACACATTATGTCTGGCATGGTGTACTTTGTCAATCAGCATGTCTAGTGTAAAACTGGCTTTACAGTGGCAAACAACAAAGCATGATGGTCCTTTTCTAGGTTATTCATTCATAATAACGTGAAATATGTTTCAGCACCTCTCAACACATTCAGCTTTAACGGAACAATCACAGTTACAGAAGTTACACCAGCAGTCCAGCACACTGTACTTGCGATCTTGTTCAAGACAGTGCTACTTTTCAATAGCTTTAACGATACACCCGTTTAAATACCGTCCACTCTGATGTCATCATGGCAAATGGAAAAAGCCAGAAAGGAGGACATGCTCCTCTTCTTTCTTCTCTAACTCCCTTTTCCTCCCTCCCTCTCTCATGAGGGGACTTCCCTCTGCGGTAGTTGCCATCTGGGTTAGTCTGTCTGGGCGCGTGGAAAGAATGCAGGGAAGCCCAGGCCCATTTGTTTGTCTTTAGGCTCTTGGGTGTTTGGGCTGGTGAGTGTGTGTGTGTGTGTGTGTGTGTGTGTGTGTGTGTGTGTGTGTCTGTGCGGACGACCAGTGAATTCAAAGAAGTGGCAAACATTCAGCTTTTGCGGCAGCCCTCCAGAATCCCACTTTTTGCAATAGTAAGAGTCTGTGCCATGAAGTGCAACATCAAAGATTGTCTGCATGTGTGAAAGAGAGAGAGAGAGAGAGAGAGAGAGAGAGAGAGAGAGAGAGAGAGAGAGAGAGAGAGAGAGAGAGAAAGAAAA
>JBBPCX010069845.1:0-11059 GCA_037974365.1 Hydrocynus forskahlii | reverse complement strand
ACTGTCGCTGTTAAAAATGTAAACAGAAAAGGATTTCAAAATATACTGTAAAGTCCTGAGCGCACATGTAAGAGGGTAAAGTGTGTATTTGCATTTTATGTTTTATTTCCCATGTGTAAGTCAACTAAATAAAAAACTGACTTATACTTTTTGAGTATATTAAATAGTTACTAATAGAAATTACATCATTTTGGGGTAATTCAATTATTAATAACAGATAAAATTGTAATTTTTGAGTATATTAAAGAGCATACTACTAGTTGACGGCTGATAAATAGTTTACTGTGCCTTCTCTAAAGACAGTATCATCAATCGTGGATATATATACATCATATCTATTCACAGGATTGATTGTGTACATATATATATACATACAGTGGCAGTGGATGGAAAATGTAAACCTTTTGGAATTTCATAATTTGCTGCATTAATTTCTCAGAACTGACCCGCAGCAATAACCTCAACCAGGCTTCCTGTAGCTGTGGATTCAGGAGGAATTTTAGCCCTTTTGAATTTTAGCCCCACTGCTTTAGCTCTGTCAAATTCTTTGGATGTCTCATGTGTATTGCTCTCTTCAAATCATTCCATAGCATCTCTATTGGGTTGAGGTCTGGGCTCTGTCTTGGCTACTCCAAAAGGCTGATTTTGTTTTTCTGAACCCATTCTGTGGTGGACATGCTCCGGTGTTTTTGGTCATTGTTCTCTTGCATCACCTTCAACTTCTACATGGTTTCGGCTGACGTACAGACATTCTCACATTATCCTGAAGAATTTTTAAAAATCCTCTCCCCTCAATTATTGCGAGCTGGCCAGTCTCTGATGCAGCAAAGCAGGCCCAAATCATGATGTTTCCTCCACCATATTTAATGGTTGAGATGATATTTTCATGATGATATGCAGTGCCCTTTTTATGCCAGATGTAGTGCTACGATTTCTTTCCAAATTGTTCAGTGTTAGTTTCATCAGTCCAAAAAACATTTTGCCAATACCGCTGTAGAGTGTCAGTGTGCCCTGTCGCAAGCTTCAGGTGCGCAGCATCCACACCACCAGACTAATTTTCTTAACAAGACTCTAGGTAGGCTAACACCGACTCCAATTAGCTTTTTTGAGGTCATTAACTCAAGGGTTCACATACTTTTTCCAATAGCACTATGAGTTTTTTATGATTGTTCTTAATAGACATGAAAGATCAGGATTTCCTTGTGTTATGCACATTATATTGTGAATACCCTTGAATTAGATTAAGATCAGATCACATTTTATGACAAATTAATGTAGAAAACTATGAAATTCCAAAATGTTCACATACTTTTTCACTGTATATACAGTAACCCTCTGACAATCACTAGGGTTATGTCCCAAGAGCACCCACATATAGTGAAAAAACGCAAATCCATGACGTGGTAAAAAATGCCTATTTTTATACTGTAAACTCAAAACATGCCCCCAAAATATGCTCCCCAAACACTTTAATTTCTAATTAAACTCAGTGTAGTACTTTACCCTTAAAGAAAATGTAAAGGTAAACCCATATCTGTACTGTACAGTTTACACTGAACTGCTGTCTCCCGCAGTGCTAGAATGTAAATACCGATATTACCCCTGTATAGACTGTATTGTAATTCATGCACACATGCTTTCTTTGGTATTTTTTTTTTGTTGGTATAAACAGGGTAAATCCAGTAATAAATTAATTTAATTTGCAGTAATAACAATCAGGAGCTTTAAGAAGACCAAAATTAAAAACACAGAACACTCGAGATGCTCCACAGGGGAAATTCTTGACTGCGGCTGCAAGTTATGCGTCACAGGGCAGCAGCCAATCAGCAGCAAGGAAAAATAAATAATGTCCTCGGATTGGCTACTTTCAAACCTCTGAGATGCGCCAAGACGCGCTTTCTTGTGTTCTCTTGACAGTACCAGAAAATACATAGTTATATTTTATGTTGAAATGTTACAAAATTTGTAAATTATATGTTTCTTAATAATTTAGCACTAAAATGCATGAAAAATTATATATTGCATGAAAAAAGCTGTGGCGTCTCGGCTCATTCCGTTCAGGTGCGTCTGATTGCTATGCTAAGCACTGCGCCCAAACATAAACAACCAGCACAAGGATGAGGGGGCGTGGCGGACAAGGCCCAGACGTCACTAAAGCAAAAAAAAAAATGTGGAGGATATCTGCAGTTTCTGCAAAGGTGTGGGGATTTCCACGAGCAGCTGTCCAATGCACCGGAGCCCTGGGCTGGGGATTCCTTGTCACGCTGTCACATCTGTCTGCGTTGTGGTATGTCCCGGCATGTAAGGTACAAGTGTTGCTCGGCAATGCACTTGCCTCCTGTCGGCCCTCATGTTCTCCCCAGTGATTACCTGCTTTAGTTCCCCTTGTGTTTCCAGGTGTCTCGTGTTGTTTGTTAATTCAGTGATTATTGTTTGTTCTTTGTGATTGGTCCTTGTGTTCCTGTTTTTCCTTGAAACCCCCAGCGGATCCAGTTGTGGGCATGCAGTCACCGGCACGCTCTCACCATCTGTCAAGCAAGCGTTCTTCCTTGCCCTTTGGCCATGGTCTGTGGTGCTCTGACACACTGGCTGGACAGTGTGGTCTCTTCAGTTGTAAGAGGTTATACTCGTCTAAGACAGGCCAGTGGACTTTTGACTTGGCTTTGTGCGTGTATGTCATGTTCCCTAGTGTGAACTATCGAGGCTGAAGTGTCCGTAAGCTGGACTGCTCCTAAGTGGCTCTGTAGGCAGCAGAGCCTCAGACACTTGTGCTCCTCATGGCTCCTGGATAGGGGCAACCCAAGCATCAAGACTGTATTGGTGGGACAGAGGTCCTTTCCGGTGCTGAACAGGTCCCTTCATCATGCTTCAGAGAGAGAGAGTCTTCTAGTGCTTCTGTTCTGCAATCACTTCATCGCTCTTAAGTGACTTTTTACCTGCCTTATTCCGATTAAAGCCTGTTTGAGTTCTGTTTATCTTCTACATCTGTGTCCTCTTTTCCTGAGCCAACATGAGAAAATTATTTGTACCAAAACAAACAGTGCCACAATTACTGGCACCCCTAACAACTCTATAAAATAATTGTAACTAAAGAACTGTAATTCATACTTTTTAAATTGTAATTCATACTTTTTAAAGTTCAGATCAGAGTGTCTAGGAACTTTAATTAGTAATCCATAACTTCTTATGGCCTGGAGTATAAATACAACATGACACAGAGGCTCATTTTTTTGCCACTCCTCAAAATGGGAAAGACAATAGAACATGCCATTCAAGTATGGCAGATGAAGTCAGGAAATGGCTACAAGTCTTACTGGGGTCCCAGTCTTACTGTCTTGGGCTGGTTTGTGAGAAAGTCTTTGATCCAGGAGCAGCTGAGTTGTGGGATTCCCAGACCAGACAGTTTGCTGACCAAGATGTCGGGGATGATGGTGTTAAAGGCTGAGCTGAAGTTGATGAAGAGCATTCTGACATAGCTTTCTCGATTCTCCAAGTGGCTCAGCGCGGTGTGAAGGGCGGTGGCTATGGCGTCCTCTGTTGACCTGTTTGCTTTGTAGGCAAACTGCTGGGGGTCAAAGGGGGGGGGAGGCAGGCTTTAATGTGGTTTAGGACTAGCCGCTCAAAGCACATAGTGATGATGGGTGTGAGTGCAACTGGGCGGTAGTCACTTAAGCTGTTTGTACTTTATTCTATTTTTATTTTATTCTTTTCTATTGTTTTTCTTAATTTTGTTGCTCTTAACTTTGTACTGTCCACTCTCTGCCATTACTAAGAGAAAAAACTTGAGAAAACTTGACATTTCCACTTCCTTGTTTTGTTAAAGTTGATTTGCATAAATATGTTTCCAGAATAGACATTTTGCTGAATGCTAATAACATCCTGACATTATAAAAATGTGTGAACATATTAGAAAATTCTTAAAAAGGCACGCCTAAAGTGAGTCATGATGTAGGAAGGGGGGCAGAAATGTGATCGTGACAATATTTAACTTCTCTTGCTTTGCATTATTCACACCAGTAGGCAGCGGGCCCTGGAGTGGAATGAGGGAGCCTAATGCCGTCATACAAACAATAAAGGTACTACACATGAAATCTAGTTCAGTGTTATGCCACATCCCAGTTTTAAAAAAAATGAATTAAATGTGAATGATAGCAGAACGAACGCAAATGTATGCATATTTAAGTGGATTATATCTCATTTGCATATATTTACACTTACAGCATTTAGCAAACGGTTTTATCCAAAGCGACTTCCATTCCATTCCATTCCATTCCATTCCATCCCTGGAGCAACTTGGGGTTAAGGGTCTTGCTCAGTGGTGGCATGCTGAAGGTAGGATTCGAACCCATGACCTCTTGATCCGGAGGCAAGTATCCTACCCACTGAGCTACCTGCACCCCTATATATTTCATATCTATACACATGCTTGAAGAAAGGCAAGCAATGCAGTACTGCAAGCATCCCTGAGAAAACTTGTGACATTTCCATTTCCTTTTTTTGTTAAAGTTGATTTGCTTAAATATGTTTCCAGAGAACAAATGTCCAGAACAGACATTTTGCTGAATGCTAATAACATCCTGACATTATAAAAATGTGTGAACATATTAGAAAATTCTTAAAACGGGAGTTTTAGAGCAATTTTACAGAAATTCAGTAGCCAATTACAGTTATGGACTGGACCACCAACTTTTACTGAACAAGATAACTCAAGAGGCTAAAATCCTTGAGAATTTTATTTATAACTGAAATTTTATTTATAACTGAATTTTATTTATATGGCTGAACGTACTGACCATTTGTTTGATTCATATTCCAAAAAGACATTGGCCCAAGCAACTGAAATCAGTTTAATACTACTACTGCTACTACTACTACTACTACTAATAATAATAATAATAGAATACAACTCAATATGTGACCTCTCCCAAGATCTAAATACATCCACTTAAAATCCCTGACCAAACATCAGTGAACATCTGAGGAGCATTCATGATTCATCCAGGTACTTTCAGAGCACTGAGTTTTAGCCTGATTGTCAGTGTGAACGCACTATGCACTAAAAAAAAAAGATTTCAGACACACCGAGAGTTTAGATGTGGGTTGGGTCCGTACTTTGGACAGGTTTCTGACATATGCACTCGGGGCTTGTCTTTCGGTGATTCTTTATTTGAGTTATTTCCTTCACAGTTTACCATTCTTAACACAGTTAAAATTGCATATAGTTGTATAATATGTAGTGATAAATTATGCACCAATTGATGCATGTTGTGTTCTCTACCATGGTATTGGCCTGTCTTGCCGTTGTTGGTGTCCGGGATAAAAGGGGTCTCAATTGTCAAAGGTAGTCACAATTTTCACGTCAAAATAATAACTATTTACATTTTTAAACCACTATGTAAACATTAAGTGTCGTGTGTGCAGTCGTCTTTAACTTTCCCTCCCAGATCAGTGGCTTCATGACAATGTCTTTTGTAAGAATCTTAACAGCAGCTTAAGTTTCGTTTCACATCAGCCCATCAAGCATTGAAGGGAAAATGAAAGGAACATGAAGCCCCTCCCCAGGCTCTACCACCCCTAGTCTGAAAGGTGTACTGCAATGTGAATGGAGTAATAGAGTAGTTTTCCCCTTTCACCATTTTTGGTCATTAAATGATAATGTTCCCAGCTGTGGTCAAGAGTTCACTTTATTAGACATAAGCCAAGACAAATCTATTCTCATGAGGATTTCAGTACAGCAGGGCTGCAGGAGGAAATGGCCCACAAGTCAGAGCACTAATGACAAGATACTTGAGTGGGTGGAGCCAGAATCACCCACTTAGATCACATTTATATCCAGTCCAGTTCTGCTTCCACTCCATTCAGAAACCTTTCAAATCCACCAACCATGAACCTGCAAGTCTCCCTGGTGCTCCTCTGTCTGGTCTGCCCAGAAGGTAATTAACATTATGCACAATAGTGTCGGCCATTTTTTGCTGTTTATCCTCTCTAGATGAGTATTATTGACCTGTAATTCATTGTGGACTCTTTTTTATCCTCTAGTGCTGGCACTGAAATGTTATGAGTGTATACCAGGGGTGTCTGGAACTTGTACAGACACACAGACCAACTGTCCAGATCAGTGCATCAGTGTAACCACAGCAGTGTCTTTTGGTAAGAATGACCACAGTGCAAAATATTGAGACTCACTCAGAAATCTCTCTGCTAAATCATGTGATGTGTTTCCTAGGGGGTGTAAAACAGGAGCTAAATATGAAGACATGCGCCAGACAAGAGGACTGCGTCTCTGGGAGTGTAAACCTGGGAACTGTAAAAAAAGCCCTCAATTCGGTTTGCTGCAGAACTGACCTCTGCAACAGTCAAAAAGTGCCAGGTAAAGCCCAGAACTTTTAATACAGAGAGAGAAACGGAACGTTCTTCCCACTACAGAACTGCTAAATCTCCTCTTTACACTGTTTGTATGTTTAGCTTTAGCACAACAGGCTCCGAATGGGAGAAAGTGTTATGTCTGTGCTGACAGCGACTGCTCAGGGACTGTGAACTGTGAGGGGGATGAAGATCGCTGCATCAGCATCTCAGGTGACAATTTCTCATTTAGAATGGTATGGAATGCATTATTTTGGCCTTAAAGCCCAAAAAACTGCTTCTTTTTTCACAATATGAGGATTAAGGGTGAGTTTTATGATGCCTAACATTAAACCAACAGCAGTCATGCTTAATTTTTACATGTTCGCATTTAATTGAACAGGATATTTTGTTACTGTGTCTGTGAGTTAAGGCATTTAAACTATACCTTTTGCTAATAGCGTTTTAAATCAAGGATGTAGCCGGGCACATAAACCTGCCAGACTGTTACAGCTGCAAAGTGACGTGTGGGTGCATATCAATTCCCATGGTTTTGGAATAGGATGTCTAACAAGTTCATTTGGGCGTGATGTTCAGGCGTCTACATGCTTTTGGCCATAGAAAGTGTAAATATTGTGACAAGAAGAAGATTGTGACATAAAAATAATTTCCATAGACTGTGTTGCCTGGGAGATTCATTGTATGTTTAAAATATTTAATAGTGTTTACATTCATACATCGTTTATTTAAAGAGAGAAATTGTGTTTTCTACTGATGTGGGCTCTATTTCAAATAAAAAACAATTGAATGCATTTGGTGGGAGGTATCTGTAGATCTACGTATCTATGTTTCTATGTTTCTATGTATCTATGTATCTATCCATCCATCTATCTATCTATCTATCTATTTATCTATCTATCTATCTAACAAAAACTGGTATCCACAGCTACAGCTGGTGGTGTTAGCGTGACTATGAAAGGATGTGCGAGCAGAAGTCTCTGTTCTGCCTCTGGGTCGAGTATGCAGGCCGCTGGATTCTTTGGAGATATGAGCTGCTGTGAAGGGAATCTGTGTAACAGCGCTGCAGGCGTCACTCTCAGTCTCTTCATGATGCTGGGGCCTCTGCTCTCCTCCGTCCTCTTCCTCTGAACTCTCTGGACCTTTTTTCCATGTTTTGTGTATTACAAGAAGAGAGTCTTAATGTTAAATTTTTGGGGGGGCTGGGGGGTTTCCAATAAATGATTTGAATAAACAGTGTGTAAAGTATTAGTGCGTTCGGGTTTTCATTTAATTTACTTTAATTTAAATTTCACATAATTACAATAATTATAATAGTTAATATGACAAATGACTGGTTCTGTGCATAACTGAATGCAGAATAACAATAAATTTCACCATTTAGATATACAGTAATCTCCCGCTTTTCGCGGGATTACATTCCAAGAGCACCCATGTATAGTGAAAAACCGCGTTGTTGTGTTTTGGTTAAAAATGCCTAAAAATGCCCTAAATATGCTCCCAAAACACTTTAATTTCATTTTAAACTCAGTTTAATACATTACTCTTAAAGAAAATATAAAGGTAAGCCCATACAACCTGTACTGTAATGCATGCACGGGCATTTTCTTTGGTATGCGCTGTCCTTTTCTTTGGTATAAACAGGTAAATACAGTAATAATTAGTGTACTTATAGTAATCAAAATACAGTAAAATGTTGGGAAAATGACCAATATTTTTTACATCAATAATCTACTGTTCATCAGCAGCGCGTTTTATTCAGGGTTCTTCAGGAGGACTGTATTGTAGAGGCTCGCCGGTTAAAGCAGACATTGGACGGCGACTGAGCTCAACAGCCTCTTTTCATTTAATTTACAGTAATAAAACCACTGGGCTTTAAGAAGAACAAAACGAAAAACAAGAGAAACACTTAAGATTCAGGTGCGGACTGGCAATCTGTGCGTTCTGGAAAAGAACGTCTGTCCGGTGCACGGCGGCGTCGGCCTGTCTTTCTCAGCCGAGAGGCAGACCAACCTCTGCCCTGGTGAAGAAAGTCCAGCTGTGTTTTAGTCCCAGTCCGCCCCTGCTCTGAGTTCAGCATTTAACTCCCAACAGAGTTTTCTTTGTGTTCTCAAGACAGTACAAAAATATTTATACAGTTATTTTTATATGGAAATGTAGCTGAATTTACATTCATATTTATCTTACAAAATTAGTATTTTTTCTTAATAATTTAGAAGTAAAATGCATAAAAAAATATATTGGCACGAAAAAAGCAACAAAAAAAATGTTTTGGCAAAACAAGGTCCGAATGGGAAAAAGTGTTATTTCTGTGCTGACAGCGACTGCTCAGGGACTGTGAACTGTGAGGGGGATGAAGATCGCTGCATCAGCATCTCAGGTGACAATTTCTCATTTAGAATGGTATGGAATGCATTATTTTGACCTTAAAGCCCAAAGACTGCTTCTTTTTTTCGCAATATGAGGATTAAGGGTGAGTTTTATGATGCCTAGAATGAAACCACATTTAATTGAACAGGATATTTTGTTACTGTGTCTGTGAGTTAAGGCATTTAAGCTACACCTTTTGCTAATAGCGTTTTAAATCAAGGATGTAGCCGGGCACATAAACCTGCCAGACTGTTATAGCTGCAAAGTGGCGTGTGGCTGCGTATTAATCCCATCGTTTTGGAATAGGATGTCTAACAAGCTCATTTGGGCGTGATGTTCAGGCGTCTACATGCTTTTGGCCATAGAGAGTGTAAATATTGTGACTAGAAGAAGATTGTATACAGTAATCTCCCGCTTTTCGAGGGGTTACATTCTAAGAGCGCCCGTGTATAGTGAAAACCCGGGTTGTTGTGTTTTGGTTTTAAAAAAATGCCTAAAAATGCCCCAAAACACTTTAATTTAATTTGAGTGCACTGTAAAGAATGTCTGTGAAAACTACAGTAAAAAACTGTAAAGCAGCAACAGCAAAAAAACGAAAAATATCATGTCACTGTATTACATACATTAAATTACTGTGATTTAAGAAACAGTACATAACTTAAATTTTTACTTTCTTAAAATGTAAAAAACACAAATTGTTACAGTGAAAATATTAATTTTGGCTAAAATAAATTAAAAACTACCGTAACTTCTCAAGCAAGTAATCCCCCTAAATTCAACGGTATAATTCTGTGTAAAAACGCATTTTGTTGAGGTGTACTACAGAATTTACAACATAAAACCTTCAAAAATTCGACAAACACATATCTTAATTTCTACTGGAGCAAGATGTTAAATATATGGTATATGGCTGTTAAGTCAATTTTAAAGGGATAGTTCACCAAAAAATGAAAATTCCAAAACTGTAAGATTTCGTTCATCTTTGGAACACAAATTAAGATAGATAGCAATGGTCATTACACCATAGTTACACAATTAAATCCAAAATATCTTAATTTCTGTTCCAAAGATGACATAATTCCAATTTTTTGTTGAACTATCCCTTTAATTAAAAAAAATTACATTTTCTGTAATTTACTGTACTTTTGTGTATTTTTCTTTTTCTTTGAACATGGATCAAATCTGATAGTTAAAATGCAACGAAAAACAAAATGGATGTCTTGAAAAAGGTCAAGAGATAATTTTCGGAATTCAAATGTATTGACCTTTATGTAATCATATTGTAAAAATATTTGATTTTCCAAATTATTTTTATATTGTCACTATATGCTATAAAATAAAATCAGATAGAATAAGCTAAATAAGGAGCACAAGACATAACAAAAACTTGCCCATTCTAAAAGCAATTATTATTTATCTTTTATTATTCATGATAGCATGTTTTAAAAATCCTATTAAAAATATCCTTTAAAAGTAAATTATTGAAAACTGTGTAGTAGCATAATATTCATGATCTAAGCCTTTTTTTTAATGAATCAATAAAATAACCTATCATAAAACTGTGAAACACTGAGAAAATCACAATCATGAAAAAACATGAAGACAAAAAAAAAACCAACAAGTAGAAGACAGCCTCCAGTCCCCACTTCTGACATCAGGAGAACTGCACAGCGCAATCTGCATGTAATACAAGTGGTGAGTACTATAATGCCTTTATTTATTTATTTTATTTTGGTCAACTAACAAATTGTGAAGGTGAGGGGAAAGACATTATGGTGCACTGTTGACGCATGATACATGTGTATCTGTTTAGTATAATGTAGCTAACTAGCTAATTTAAAAGATGTGTGAAAAAGAGACTCATGCTCTGCTAATGTGAAGTGAACTTTTGCCATAGTCTTTTCAAAGCGCATCTTCTTTTAACCCATTTCTGGGCTTATTTAAGAAACGAATAGTGCACGGGAATGCACTAATTTAAAATGGGGGAATAGCACCGCCCATTGAACGAACGTTAACAACTTCGACCTGAGTTTTTTTAGTTAGCGCCATTTTAGCTCGCCCATCACCTAGCACATGTTGGAATACGTGATAGCACAACTATTTCATTTCTGGGGACTCCACATCTCTTTTCGAGTCAAGCCCGATAAAACCTTTCTAAATTAGAAAGTTAAAACTCTCGAACAACTGTCGTTGTAGTTATTGAACCTGTCTTGTAGACGCCACGTTGTGTTGCAATTTCTGTGGCAAGTCGGTCAAATCATTGAGGGGGTATGTACTACACTGCAAACTTCACCGAAATGAACCGAAATTTAAGTGCTTTGCAGCCGAT
>JBBPCX010069844.1:0-11060 GCA_037974365.1 Hydrocynus forskahlii | reverse complement strand
AGAGAGAGAGAGAGAGAGAGAGAGAGAGAGAGAGAGAGAGAGAGAGAGAGAGAGAGAGAGAGAGAGAGAGAGACAGGAGGAGGGAGGGAGGTAGGGAAAGAGTTAGAGAGGGAGAGAGAGAGACAGAGAAAGAGAGAGAGACAGGAGGTGGGAGGGAGAGAGAGACAGAGAGGCAGGAGGTGGGAGGGAGAGAGAAACAGAGACAAAGCAAGAGAGAGAGAGTATGTGAGAGAAGGAGGGAGATTAAAATCTTGTTCAGAGCAGTAGTCATTTATAAATAAACTTCTAACAATACAACAAAAAAGTAAATAACTTTAAAACCCATTAAATATATTTTCCACAAAGTGCTGAATTAGTGGAACCTGAGTAAAAGTGGGTTCTGCTGTGAGGTTCCGTTTAGGTTTGCAAGTTCTGGTGCTCAGTTTTTTCATTCTGACTGTGTTGGTGCTGGACAGGTAAATGAAATAAAACTAGAACGGGAGGTCTGGGTTGAAGATCAGTTTATATACACAAACTACAAATTATTAGTTTTATTTTTCATTTTTGCTCTTTACTGTCCTGTTGAATGTTAATCTATTTTTTCTCTGTAAAAAAATTAAGAATGACTTCTGGGTAAGAAAGGTGAGACAGAAGTAAACTTACTTTGACTTAAAATGTAAGTTTACTTCTGTTAAAGTCACCGTTTGCTGGTCCTGGTGGGTTTAGTCTGATTTTTACCCTTAATCAGTGTTTGTGAGTCGGCAGCAGCAGCAAAACTCACAGGGAAAATATCACACACTACACCACCCATCAGCTTTACTGATCAGGATCAGATCATCAATAAGGTTCTGTTTGTGAAAGAGGTTCTGTTTGTGAGAAGGTTGTGTTTGTGATAAAATTCTGTTGGTCAGTCTCTATTGGTGAGGTTCTGATGGTGAGGTTCTGTAAGCAAGGTTCTGTTAGTGAGGAGGTTCTGTACCCCGGGTGAGGGAGGAGGCGACGCTGCCGCGGGGAGATCTTGGCGGTTCTGGTTCGGGATCCGGAAACTCAGACTCATCCCCGTCCATCTGCAGACCAGAACCGGCATTCATATTAGAACCCAAAATCAAACAGAACGTGTGGATTTCTCGTGTATAACTTGGTCTAGATTAAAACCTGAAACTGATTTCACACAAAACCCGCGGATTCACAGTTTCTGACTCTCAGACAAAAACACAAACAAAACTTAACACACATACAAAACAAACTAACAAACAAAAAACACACAAACAGAAGTGACTCGAACCCGGCCCGGTTCGGCGGCTCCGCAGTTAGAGGTTCTGCAGCGAAATTAAAGTTTTAAAGAGAAAATCTGAACTCAGACTGTTATCTTAAGCTTTAGCCTGTCTGTTAGCTTTAGCGCAGCAGCTAGCGAGACTGTTCTTCCGTGTTTAATCAGTCCCGTGTGAATATGTTTATTAAAATATTAACATTAAAACTCATCTGAACTCCGGACCGACAGGTTTCGCCCCGCTTGACTTCAGTAAACTCCCGAACCGAGCCGAGCCGAACTGAACTCCCTTCAGGGAGCGGTTAGCCTAGCCGAGTTAAAATCTCTCACCCTGCTGGAGCTCCGGGCAGCGCACGGGGAGTCCGGGGTTACTGATCGATAACTGAAGGTCTGAGGATTAGTGATCAATAACTAGAGTCACTCAGATTAATGATCTATAATTTAATATTCAATAGTATTGTAAATGTCAGTGATTAATGTCAGGGAGGATGTTCCAGACAGCGATGCTGTAACAACACAGCACCTCCCAGCGGACAGAAATAGAACTACAGCACCGCGCCCTCATAACACACTCACATGCACCATACACACTACACATACACAACACATACTTTATATACACTATACATACACAACACACATACGGTATACACACAAATTATATACACTATACACACTATACATACACAAAACACACATGATATACACACTATACACACTATACACACATTATATACACTATACACGCTATACATACACAACACACACACACATTATATACACTATACACACTATATACATACACAACACACATGCTATACACACTATACACACACATTATATACATTATACACACAATACACACACACGGTATACACACTATACACACATACATACTATACACACTATACACACACAACACACACGATATACACACTATACACATACTATACATACACATTATATACACTATGCACACTATACATACACAACACACAAGGTATACACACTATACACACACAACACACACGGTATACACACATTATATATGCTATACACACTATACATACACAACACACATATACACTATACACACAATACGTACACTACACACACACACACACACACTGATAACAGGCAGTGTTTCTGTGTGTTTCTGCTAAACGTGACGCTTCAGAACTTTCAGAGCTATTACAGACACACACAGACAGACAGACACACAGAGAGAAAGACAGACATAAACACACACAGGCACACAGACAGACAGACACACAGTCAGACAGACAGACATACAGACAGATGGAGAGACAAAGACAGACAGACAGACACACACACAGACAGACAGACACACAGACAGTCAGACAGACACAGACATACAGACAGATGGAGAGACAAAGACAGACAGACAGTCAGACTTAAAGACAGACAGACACACACACACACACACACACAGACACACAGACAGTCAGACAGACATACACACACACAGGCACACAGACAGACAGACACACAGTCAGACAGACACAGACATACAGACAGATGGAGAGACAAAGACAGACAGTCAGACTTAAAGACAGACAGACAGTCAGACAGATATACACACACACAGGCACACAGACAGACAGACACACAGTCAGACAGACACACAGGCACACAAACACACACACAGACAGTCAGACAGACACACAGACAGCCAGTCAGACAGAGACACAGAGAGTCAAACAGACACAGACAGACATACACAGTCACACAGACACACAGAGAGTCAATCAGACACACAGACATACACACAGGCACACAGAAACACAGACAAACAGCCAGACAGATACACAGCCAGTCAGACACACACACAGACACACAGACAGACAGACAGTCAGACAGATACACAGACAGTTAGACAGACAGACACAGACAGTGAGACAGGCCGACAGGCAGGCGTGTGATGAGAGATATAAATAAAAATCTATAAATAAGAATCAAATGTAAATTATTTATCCAGCGTTTCATGTTAGTCCTTCATCGCCCCCTTGTGGCTGACACGAGGAATGGCGGCTGAGATAAGAGGAAATAAGATCTTTTATTAGTCCCACAGTGGGACTAATAGTGCGCCAGAAAGTTGACAGAACAAATATAAGAGCAGCAAAACAATAGATTAAATATATATACAGCACAACAAGATAAAAAAGTACACTTTACATTTAATAAAAAATAATGAAACTGGATTCATTTATTGATCCCTATCAGACACAGAATGGATTCACTTATTGATTCCTATCAGACAGACAGACACACAAACAAACAGACACACAGACAGGCAGACAGACACACACATAGACAGGCAGACAGACAGGCGTGTGATGAGAGATCTGAAATCTATACAAAACAATATTCAGCGTTTCATATTAGTCCTTCATCGCCCCTTTGTGGCTGACATGAGGAATGGATGAGACTGGATTCATTCATTAATCTCTATCAGACACAGACTGGATTCATTCATTAATCTCTATCAGACACAGACTGGATTCATTCATTGATCTCTATCAGACACAGACTGGATTCATTCATTAATCTCTATCAGACACAGACTAGATTCATTCATTGATCTCTATCAGAGACAGACTGGATTCGTTTATTGATCCCTGTCAGATACAGACTGGATTTATTTATTGATCTCTATCAGACACAGACTGGACTCATTTATTGATCCCTATCAGACACAGACTGGATTTATTTAATGATCTCTATCCGACACAGACTAGATTTATTTATTAATTTCTATCAGACACAGACAGGACATATTTATTGAGCTCTATCAAACACAGACTGGATTGATTTATTGATCTCATTCAGAAAGAGACTGGACGCAACAAGGACTTATTTATCGATCTCTGTTGGAAAATGCAGGGTGCCACCTGAAAGCATTCTTCCTGCCCCTGCTGTGAGCTTCCTCTTTTTGTACAGTCAGGTGTAAAAAATACGGAAAAATTTGAATTGTAAATATGAATCAGATCAGATGTGCAGGCACCTGTAGACCCTGCGCAAGGTTTCAGGAGAAGTCCAGGCCTTCCTCGGCCTCTGGCACCACAGCTGGGCGTGACACGACCACTTAAGGTGATCAGTAGGGTCACGCTGAGGAAGCTGAAGCTGCTGACCTGCTCCACAGCATCACGGCTGTTTCTGAACTTCCACAGTCAGCTCCTCACATTACTGACACTGAAACGAGTTCTGGGCTGTTTCATCACCTTTACTGATCAGAACATTAATGGTGGAGTCATCAGCAAACCTGGGGGTTCCATGCAGGCGCAGGAGGAGGGGGCTCAGCCAGTGCTGGTGGTGATGGGGACTGTTTTCCAAACAGGAGGTCCAGAATCAGAAACGCAGTGAAGAGCAAACTCCAGATCCAGGAGTTTAGTGAGGAGCCTGGATGAGACGAGCTTTAGTTCACTGTCCAGCAGCCTGGAAACGCGGGAGAGGGGGGGGGGTGGCTTTACTTCACACCACCTAGTCTCACCTGGAAAATAATACCTGTGAAGCCAGCTCCTCCCCCACCCCATGCTCCTCCCACACTCCCAGTACCTCCCACACCCCAGCTCCTCCCACCCCAGCTCCACCCACACTCCCAGTCTGAATTCTTTCTGAATTAGCAAGAAATTAAAAAAAATCCCTTCAAAGACATTAATCCAAAATCAGATTAAAAAGAAACTGAGAGACAAACTCAAACAGCATCAAACTTTATTGAATAAAACATTCTGGAAGGTGAGAACACTGTCAGAGGAAACAGTACCACAGTTTAAAGGGGAACTCCAAAGAATTTCCAAATTTACTCATAATTCTGTGAGTCATTCAGAGGGGGTTTAGTGTGAAACTGTGGAGAAACAGACGGACGGATTTCCTCACAGTGGAGGTGAAATGAAGCAGAAGTTGCGACATCTCCAACAGAAACACAGCCGTTTTATTCACTTTTATCCAAACCCACCAGTGAAGCTCCACGTGTCTGAGTGTTTATATGGAATGTTAATGATGGTAAAATAACAAATCTGTCTAAATAAGTTTCCTCTGGGGACTAATCATTACCCCACAATGCCCTGCATGTACTCCTGCATCATGAATGGATTTTGGACAAAAACCCTCTCAAAACTCGGGTAAACCAGGCATTTTCTAAACATTTTGAAATTTTTGAAAAGTTGGTGGAGTTTCCCTTTAAAGCCCCCAAAACAGCAGAA
The DNA here is from genome assembly GCA_037974365.1 of Hydrocynus forskahlii. Taxonomy (NCBI): domain Eukaryota; kingdom Metazoa; phylum Chordata; class Actinopteri; order Characiformes; family Alestidae; genus Hydrocynus; species Hydrocynus forskahlii. The sequence goes on along the minus strand of JBBPCX010069844.1, from coordinate 5,588 downwards.
CTGACTCTCAGTGTTATCTTTAATACACAATCCAAATCAGAAGGATATACATGGTCAAAATACTTTAAATTAATTCTACAAAACATTCTCATAAATAAACTTTAACCTCAGAAACACACAGAAGAATATCAGGTATCAAACCTTTAAGGCATTGCGGTGTCTGATTAAAGGAGTCCTGGCAGATTCATTCCTCTGAACAAACGGAAGGCATTTATCTTGCAGAGTCCAGCAATCGGGTCCAGGACGCACTTTTACAGTCGAAGAGCAGTAATGCTGGTACTACAGAGACATTATAAACTTCCCACGCAGATCCAGCTTAGGCAGCAAAGAAAATACATCCAGGCCGTTTCTGTGGAATTGAGTGGAGAAGAACGACCTCCGGGTGAAGATCAGGGTGATCTCCGGGGAGTCAGGAGGCACTGCGGTGTTCGGGTTCTGACCTGAGTCGTCCAGCACGTCTCTCAGAGTCCTCTCTGCAGAACACACCTGTCCTCACTGCAGAACACACCTGTCCTCACTGCAGAACACACCTGTCCTTATTGCTGTATTTCCTGCGGCGGAGCTCCAAACCGCGCTCCAGCCAAGCGTCCTCCTCTAAAGCCCTGAAAAGCACACACACGCACACTAGATCAGCTGTAGAGCGGGGCACTGTGCGTGTATGAGAGTGTGTGTGTGTGATGTGTGTGCGCGTGTATGAGAGTGTGTGTGTTTAACAATTAAAAATCAAGATAGAATTAAGCACAGAACTTTTATAATTTTGATTAAATAATAACACAATTTTATTGGTTTAGTTATCTGTTCATTTTTATCAGTACTATTATTACTTTGTTTATCCAGAAACATTCCTAACATTTGTTTAAAAATGAGTTCTTCATTTACAAATATGTATTTCCCCAGTGGTTTATGTTTGGAAACTGAGACGGCAGTTACAAAAACAAACCCACCATCGCCCCCTTGAGGCACCTTTTACATGTGCAGTTATTGGTTTGATGCACACTTTTCCAAGTCCAGATCAGTTAAGTGGTTTATGGTACAGAGCGGCTTAAACACCGTGGCCCAGCAGCCCGACAGAATCAGGAAATATTTTCAGCGGCAGGGTGAACTCACCCTCTCTCTTTAGCGTCCATGTCCCGGACCAGCTCGTCCCTCTGATTCACCAGACTGACCAGTTCCTGCAGGAGCAGCTGCTCACGGTGCTGCTGAGCCTGACTCTTCTTCCACTCTGAACACACACACACACGCACATGAGCGGCGTTAAATACGCTCACTGGCCACTTTATTAGAAACACCTCCCCCATGGCTGCCCTGTGGAGCAGGGCAGTTACAGACTGTGGTCCATCTGTGATTTATTTTTAGGAGCAAAATATTGGAACAAATCTTTACCAGGAAAGAAAACATTATAATTGGTGTTCAATGTGTCATAAATAAGTGACTGTTTATAAGAACAAATGACTGAATAACCAGTGAATCTTTCACAAACACACTCAGCCACTGTTCTCCACATGAGCACTTCAGCATTAGCACTGTTCTTTTAAAGACAGTGTGTAAGGACAGTTGATCTGAAGTGTCTGAGGGACTGAGGATGTGGGAGGGTGTTTTTGTGCAGAGCACGTTCTGAACCTTCAACAGCCATCATGGCCCTCAGCTCTCGGGTCAGCAGTTCGAATCTTCTCTCCAAGTCCTGCTCCTCCTGCCTGCAGAAACACCACAGAAACCCTATCAGAACAGTTCGGAACCCGCTCACTGATCAGAACCGGCTCACTGATCAAACACTCAGATCTGTCTGCTCTTACAGAAGCTCCAGGTGGTCTTGTCTCCTGATCAAAGCGTTCTTCTTATTGACCAGAGTGAACCACTCTTGGATCAACTTCTCCTCCTCATCTTTATCGCTGCCTGTGAAACACATCACACCTCACAGTTACGCAAACACTGAGTCAGGCAAACACGGAGAACGACCAGAGGAACTCTCAGATAATCTCAGTTTCCTGAAGGTTAAACATTTAGCTGGAGAGAAACGAGCACCACAGTAAAGCTGATCTCTGAGGTCTAACTCTGTTCTCCAGTCCTGCAGTATTTAAACCCCACTGATCTCCACAGACTTCAGACTTCATCTAAAGCAAAAAATTCTTCTGAAAATCTCATTTCATTCTCTCTATTTCTCTCTGTTTCTCTCTCTCTTTGTTTCTCTCTCTCTCTTTGTTTCTCTCTCTTTCTCTTCTTTCTCTCTCTTTGTTTCTCTCTCTTTCTCTTCTTTCTCTCTTTCTCTTCTTTCTCTGTTTCTCTGATTCTCTTCTTTCTCTCTCTCTCTCTCTCTCTCTGTTTCTCTCTCTCTCTCCCTCTGTTTCTCTCTCTCTCTCCCTCTCTGTTTCTCTCTCTCTCTCTCCCTCTGTTTCTCTCTCTCTCCCTCTCTTTTTGTTTCTCTCTCTCTCTCTGTCTCTCTCTCTCTCTGTTTCTCTCTCTCTCTCTCCCTCTCCCTCTCTGTTTCTCTCTCTCTCTCTCTCTTTTTGTTTCTCTCTCCCCCCCCCCCTCACCTGATTCCATCAGTTGTCTCAGTCTGTGCTCCACTCTGGCCGCTCTGTTGTCTATGTGTTTTTGCTCCGTCTCCAGTGCCTGCAGCTCACTGACCACATACTGACTGGTGTCCTGCAGACGCTGAACACACACACACACACACACACACACACACACACACACACACAAAGACACACATACATACACACACACACATAGACACACACAAATACATACACACACATATAAACAAACACAGACACAGACACAGACACACACAGACACAGACACACACACACACACACACAAACAGAACAGAAACAATACATAAACACACAAACAGTAAATAAGACACAAACACAGAAACACATGCTCCACTCAGCAAAAAGACAAAGAATGAAGAATAAAATGAGAGTAAAAGGTCAGAGAAAGAGAGAGAGGGAGAGAGAGAAAGAAAGAGAGAGACAGTGAGTGAGAGAGAGAGAGAGAACAGAGAGAGAGCGAGAAAGAGAGAGAACTGAGAGAGAGACAGAGAGAGAATGTAACAGAACCTTTTAACAGAATGTAAAAAATGTGAACATTTACGTCAAGAATTCTTTACAAATGTTGAAAAAATATATCCCCTGTTTTCCCATTCTGTTAGGAGAGAGGACAGACAGCAGCGTCCTGGCAGGACAGTATGTATCAGCCTGCCACAATACAAGAGACACACAAACACCCAAACAGAGAGAGACACCCACCCACACTTAAACAACACTGATGCACCCTATTACTATTCTTATTTTTATTCATTTATTTTATTTTATACACTTACTTATGTTTTCACCTGTTGTTACTACAAGTGATATACATGGTTAGCATGTATATGCATAATTTAAATGTTTCTTTTCATATTTACTTTTACTTGAGAAGAGAATGTTAATTTATGCTAATTTTTTATTTTCTTGTTCAATGCTTTGGCAATACTGTGAATGACGGTCATGCCAATAAAACTTTTCTAAATTGAAATTGAAATCGGGAGTGAGACAGAGAGAGGGAGAGAGAGACAGAGACAGAGAGAAATACAGAGCGAAATATACAGAGAGAGCGAGGGAGAGAGAGAGACAGAGACAGAGGGAGAGAGACAGACAGAAGGAGAGAGACACAGACCGAGGGAGAGAGAGAGACAGAGAGAGAGAGAGAAAGAGAGAGAGAGAGACAGCAGGAGCGAGAGTGACAGTCGGAGAGAGAGAGAGAGACTGTAGATTTACTGACCATACTGTCCTCCTCCGCTGGTCCAGACTGACTGTCCACCTCGCAGCGTTCTGTAAACACACAGCTCAGCTCAGACTGGAGTTCGTGACTCATCACTGAAACTGAAGTTTAGCTTAGTTTTACCTGATTCTGCCGCCGGACAGATCTCCCCTTCGCCCGCCTGCCAGAGGAATAAAACACTGATTAAAATACATCCTGGACTTTATATAATCACTTCAATACTTAAAGACACGTAGCATCATTTTCTACACTTTCACTCCAGACCACATTCATGTGTGAGAGATGGAGGGGGATTTTATGATTACTAAGGATGTCAAATGATTTTGAATTGAACCCATTCTCCTATTCTGACCTGCAGATGATGATATTTATCATGTTTATACTTACTGACTGCATATTTTATCACATGATCAATATAATGTATAGATACAACACACTACAATGGAGATAACTGTGATGAATTTAATTTGAATTAAATGTATTTTACTGTTATTTAACTGAAATTATGTTACATTTAAAAGTTAAATGATAGTGCCGCTGTTGCCCTGCTGTGGTGTCTGACCTCCCTCTGTTGCTCCTGAGCGTCTGGTTCTTCTCCTTTCTCCCAGGTTTGGTGTTTCTTCAGCAGGTCCGAGTCCCTGGTCTGGCTCAGGTTTCCGCTGGACGAGTTCTGCCGGGGCGGAGCTACGGGGGTCTGGCCCCACTCCGGCCCCCTCTCCTCCGGCCTGCAGCCACGTTTGGCCCTGGGGGGGGGCAGCAGGCCTCCGTTTGGTTTCCCCTGCGTGAGGGTTCCACTGGTCTCTCCTGTAAATGCTCCAGCTTGGAGCCTCTCGGCGCAGAATCGAGCAGCGGCATCCACGTCCGGCCCACAGGGGGGCGCTGTCACGCCGTAACTGGACTGGCTGCTGTTCCGCTCGATCTGCAGCACGCTGAGCTCCTGACCCATGAAGTGCGTGCGGATCTGGCTGAGGTACGTCATCACGATCAGCCGGTCAGGAACCGACAGCAGAACCATGTCAGAGGGTTCCAGCAGGCGAGAGATCCCCAGAGCCGCAAATTCATCAAACGCCTGCAGAACACAAACACTTTTAACGAGGAGCTCCGTCACACACTACTGATTTATTACTGTTTCACTGACTGTGATCTCACGTGACTCACTTTCTTGTTATTGAACTTTATGTCATGAGGCTGCAGAGACGAAAAATCACTGAAAGACAGAAAAAGAGACGGAATGATTCAAACGCCAGCGGCATTTTCAAGGACTGTCTTTGAACAGTGTGAAAGCATCTTTGTGTGTCTGTTTGTGCAGTGGTCTGGGGAGAGGCAGGGTGAAGCGAGTGGGTCTTTCTGTGTGTGAGAGAGAGATATCTGAATAGTTGCCAGTAAATATTGAACAGTATTATTTGCTTGAAACTCTCATCCCCAGATTAAACCCACCACTTCTGAACCGTTCCCTGCACCCTCTCTGAAACTGCTTCATCTAATACACTGGAATGTAATTCCTGACCTACTCCAGCTCTGTTTCAGACACAGTTCTGTATTTAACCCTCTCTGTCCTGTACTGCTGTCCTGTTTGCTCTGGTGTTTTTGGGCTGCACTTTGTGTAGTTCTGCGCTGTTTTGGAGGAACGTTGTTTGGTTTCATTATGTACAGTGTAGATGATTAACACTACTTAATTAACGAATTACTAACGTAATTAAGTAATTATTAACTTAATTAACTAATTAACTCCACGTAAACACCTGACTACACTTCTACTACAATACTTCTACACTACATATAAATTTATATATATATTTATATGTAACTGGGAGGTGTATGTG
>JBBPCX010069843.1:0-11060 GCA_037974365.1 Hydrocynus forskahlii | reverse complement strand
TATATATATATATATATATACATAAAACACAACTAAGCCACAGAAAAAGGAAAAGGAAAACCCCATTACTGCGTATTCTTCTGCCACGCGCAACCAAACTACTTGTCCCACGTACTCCATAAGTACGAGGTTAATGGTGTAAGCCGAGTGGGAGTGGGAGTGAACATTGTAAACTTGAACGTCGTATGTCGAGACTGTTGTAACTGGAGGACCCCCTGTATATATCCATCCAGCCACCCATCTTCTACCCCTATGTCTCGCACACAGGGTGGGGAGGCCTGGAGGCGGGGTATACCCTGGACAGCTGCCAGCACATCGCAGGGTCACATACAAAGACAGACAACCATTCATGCTCACAGTCACACCTAGGGGCAATTTAGTGTGCTCAATCGACCTATCCCCAATGCAGGCATGTTTTTGGTGGCGGGAGGAAACCGGAGCTCCCAGAGGAAACCCACGCAGTCACGGGGAGAACATGCAAACTCCACATGGAAAGACCCTGCGCCCAACCCGGAAGTCGAACCCAGGACCTTCTTGCTGTGAGGCAACAGCGCTAACCCCTGCACCACCGTGCCGTCCCCCCCCGGTACATATACATATACATATATATTGTTCAATACACACATGTCCATACTTATATTTTTTACATTATTTGTATAGTGTACTTTTTATACTGTACTGTTGCATGTTACAGTTTTTATTTAGTTTAGTTTTTGCTTCTCTTACATTTGTACTGTCCACTTTCTGCGTGACAATGCAAAATGCATTTTTGGGACTAATAGAGTTTGACATTCCCAAGTCAGCGGCCGTTAGAGGCGTCCAGTGTTTATGTTGAGTTTAAAGGACTCTTAATTTGAGACGTTTTGTTCATTACCTTCATGTGTTCTGTCAGCTGTGTGTCTCAAAATGATTGTGTTTAGTCATTGGTTCTTGTCCTTCGTCTAGTTTGTATTTAAGTTCCACGATTTCACATCTTGGTTGTCTGTCCACCCTAACACATCCTTTGTGTATTTTCAAGCGGTTTGGCCATCATGCCTTTTTTGTGTTTGGCTTTTTTGAAAATAAAACTACTCACTGAGAAATGGAACTCTGTGCCTGCGCCTCATACTTGGACGGGTGTGCACGAGACGTGACATAAAGGGTTACCTTATCTTATCTTATAAGTTTTTTACACAATTTAATATCTGTCATAATATTGTATTCATTCAAACTTGTACTGTAGCTGTTTTTGTATACTGCATTAATTGTTCCCTTGTCCTGCTGTTTTGTTGCTTTTGTGTCTTGCATTCACTCTCTTGCTCTCTTTGCACTCTGTGTATTTTGTCCTGTCTGCACTCATGTAGGCTTGCGGCATTCTTTTTTTGTTCTAGTGTTGCACAATGGTCTTGGAAGAATGCTGGGATACTGGAAGATCATTCTGGTCCTGGAGGAACATTGGCTGTGTTGGAAATGACAATTAACCTAATTCATTTGACTTGACTTGACAACATACAGTAAGTGCCATAAACCTCCACAAATCTTATTTAGAAGTTTATTTCAACACACATTAGTCACTGTGATGTCGGAGCTTGATGGTTTGGAAAGAAGTGGAACTATTACACCATGGTTCAGTGTCGGCGCCCTCCCCCACTTTCATCAAATCATGAAAGTGTTGCTGACGTAGGGGGTGGTGATGTAAGATTTTGAGAGGGATCACTAACCTTGCTAAAGAGGTTAAAAATGCGCCACTGGGATTCCACATCACATGTCCAGGAGTGGTGTTAAGCATAGTCAGATGATCTAGCCCAATGGCATTAGAGGGCACAGAGAATGCAGTTATACAGTACTGTCATATTAATGTGCAACCTATCTATCTATCTATCTATATATAGGCATGTCCCACCAAGGTTAGACTTGCTCATCATAAACAGATATTTTTTGGCAATGTCTGTAATCCCCTGGATGCATGTGTGCAATATGTAAAAGAAGAATGTTCTATAATGTTGAGGGTAACAGATATTGATAAAGAAACATTTGTCCTCTGTGACTTTACTGTGGACTGTGGATTCATCCCCTCTGAGGAAAATACTGAAGTTGCTTGTAATTTAGCTCAGATAGTGAGCAAGCCAACCAGAGCAATTTCTCTGGGCAAACATCTGCAACCTGTGCTGAGCACATATTTACAAAGAACACCGAATTATGCTTCTAATGATGCTTTGAAGCAGTATCTGTCGCAGTGGGGATTATAATAATATGGATAGTACTGAAACCTGTAATTCCCACAACTGGGCATGAGAGTACTGTATAGGAGATCACACATAACATTCTAGTGCATTCTAGAGTTTCCTGTGATTTCATAACTATTCCCAGTATTCCATTGCAAATGACTTTTGCAAGTCACAGCCTCAAGAGCTTCAACGTGGTTCTGAGTGGTATTATACACAAAGAATCAGGAGTTTGAGTGAGAAGGTCCTGGATTCAATTTCCAGGTCAGGGTTCTTTCTGTGTAAGAGTGCATGTTCCTCCATCTTCCTCTGCCTAGAGATCCAGTTTCCTCTCACAGTCCAAAGATAAACTGCCCCATAATCCATCTGTGTGTGCTCTGCGATGGACTAGTGTCCTGTCCAGAGTGTTTCTCCCTTTTCCCTATGAAAAGCTCCAGCATCAACCCCCAACCTTGATTAGGATAAGCAGTTCTGAGAACAGCTGGATGAAACTTCTTTCTTATTTCACTGCCAAACCTATCCACAGCATGTGAACCTCGTGGTCCACACACGGACCAAGACAGCTTCCATGAGCCAAAAGAAGATTTGACCAACCTGATTGTCTAAAATGTATACAAAAATAATTCAAATAACACCTCAAATTATCCAACATTTTTATGTTCACTTGCATTTATCAATCACAAGAAAAATATTGTTCTCATTTAAAATAAGCCTCTGTGTGTTAAAAGCCTTTTTATTAAAATGCAAAAAACGAAGACCAGTGGCCCTCTTGCAGCCTCACCATGTTCCACTAGAGGGCTACAACCCACAGGTTGAAAGACACTATTAAAAGATTCCTGTCTTGATCAAAATGTTGCCTTGCTCGCCCCACACATTCTGCAAAAACATTGAATAAGTCAACCAAGCCCAAACAAATAAACCAAAAAACTGCATAGCAAATGTCAATAGAACAGTTAAAAGCAAAACACCAGTTAAAAATGTTGGGCTACAACTAATTGATCAGAGCTGAACTTATCTAAATGGTGTTAATATACCCAGCTATGTCCCTTGAGGGTTTTATTTCTCAACACTGGATTCCCATATTAGCTCCTTTACAGTCCCTTCAATGTTACACCACTGGTCCAACCAAAAAAGAGTGTGTCTGAAAAGACATCAACACCCATTAACCTCACAGCTCCAGTGAAGAATTAATTAAATATCATGTCCCAGTAGTGTTTGGCTGGTTGAAGATGTCTGAAAATGTGATTTCACCCCAACCATCACTTAACTTCCTTAAAGTCCTTATTGGTCAGCAACTGATTTTGCACCAGATAGTTCCCACTCATTTCATATCTCAAAGGGTACATATTTGTCTGGAACTCACATAGACTTAAACATTCTCACAATTCTCTTTTGCAGTGTTTTCTTAGCCACAGCTCAAGCTTCATGCGGGTTCGGCTCCAAATGCAGGACCAAGGAGATCATTACAGGAGACGCGCTTCACTGAACACTGTATTTATGAGCCTGACTTGGACGACAAAGTGCTCTTGCATTGTTCTCTTTTGTCCTGCATTTGGAGCCCAACCTGCCTGAAGCTTCAGCTACAACTCAAAAACATACAAAAGACGATTTACAACTAATTGTGAGAACTGTGGGTTCTAAATAAATATCTTTGAAGATATGGGAAATGAGGAAACTGTTTGGTCATCCATCTCTGCAGTCAGCAAAATCAGTTGCTGACCAATAAAGACATGAATTTGGGAGTTAAGTTACAGTTAGGGTAAATTCACATTTTCAGGCAATAAGTTTCAAGCGCTACTGGGAATAGGCCCTGACTTTATAAGCTTTTAAACAGCTGTTAAACAGTGTAGACAAATATGTACATATGGAGATAAGGAACAATTCTTTCGACTCTCTCAAAACAGCTGCTACTGTTCTAGTCCTTTAATTCTTCTTCCTTAATTTTGTTAGCCTTTGTTGAACTGAGCCATAAAAATTGTCCCGCACAGCACCCCCCCCACAACCCATCCCCCCAATCTGCTTTCATCCTCACATTGTGAGGGCCTTTTGTTATGGATATGCACGGTTTCTGTGCTACTGTACGACACTGGACGTATTGGGCTTGATGGCTGAATTAGAGCAAAGATTTATGAGTGTGTGATCTGGCTCTGGACCGTCTCCTGACTGCGCAATTGAAAGCAACCGCCAGGAACATTCAGAACATAAAGAAAAGTGAGGCTGTGAAATCTAACCAGCTTCACTCCGTCATGTGAAATTGCACGCTTTTTAACCTGTGACTCTGAATGCTGCGGGAGAGCCGTTGCTGGAAATTTTCCCTGGGTGAGGACCAGGTGGGCTCTGTTTTGTCTGTGTTTTGTCCGCACTAATCTGTTTCGTCTGTAGCGAGTTCAGCAGTGGACCGAGCTTTCCAGGGGCCGCCGGAGATCTGACGCCTGCTCCACCTTCATTGTGCCCCAGGCACAGTCAGAGCTATCAGCCACTCACTACAGCAAGGAACTACAGCCTAAACGAGACACGATTCCTCATCATATGTGAGCCTCCAGGACAATGCATCCATAGATCTATTTATGTCCAGGCCACCCCTGTGAGTGCCTACAGACTGGGTTACAGGGTCTAAGGTTGAAGACTAAGAGTTTGAAGTCATTTTTTGCTATGAAACAGACAGATCTGTGTTCCAAGGGGACTTGAAATTAAATTAGCCAGTTAAAAAGGTGTTTTTTTTCTCTGTGTAACTTCACCCTGCTCTACAGCAAGCATCTGTGACTGAACCATTCTCATCCATCTCTTCTTCTTTATTATACAAATCAGGTGAAGCTTATGGCTCAGGCAATGGACCAAAACAGCTTCCAGAAGAACGAGCAAACGAGCATAATGAAATATAAATTTCACCCTGTCTGTCAACAGGCTGCGGACAGGGTCCAACAGGGATCATCTGTTTGGAAATTACTCCTGGAGTCTCTCACTCACCCACACACACTCATACAAACATTCACACACACATTTATTTTAAGTAATTAAGACCTTGCAAATCACAAGCAGCACTAATGAAGCTAAAGGAAAGCAAACCCATGTGTATATCATGTGGCAGCTGCTCTCAGGCACATCTCACACAGTTCTGCCTGATTGATGGCATCCTCAAACCTCACTCAAACACAGAACACACTACACGCCTCTATTTAGACCCAGAATCTTGGAAATTAAGGCTCTGTTTGTCCTCAGTAATTTGTTTTGACAATGACTTTCGAATGTACAGTACTATGCAAAAGTCCTGAGCCACCCCTTATTGGTGCGCGCTGCGCTTGGCGTCTTGTGTGTTTCCGTCTTACAAATCGCTGGGTGCACAAATGGTTCCAGCGCCCATGCACGAATCATTCAAGCATAAAATATCAATCTAATTTATGGAATGAACCAGTGAATAAACAGATGAAGACGATTTCAGATGATCACCAAGATAACCAAGTTGGCACCGTGGGTGGCAGCCTCGGTACTGCACTCTCTCGTGCTTTCTGTGTTTTTGTTAATTTTCTTCGTGTTTGGTCAATCAGACCTCATTACTTTCTCCAGAGATCAACTGCTAAACATCAGGCAGTCGTCTCGAACCAGTTTTTATCCAGAAAGTTTTTTTGTGATTTTAGTCAGAGGAGCAGTGGATCTCTGCGGGGCTCCGCTGAGACGCAGAGGTGAAACTACGTCAGCGGGGATTCCACACTGCGCTCCCCTCCATCCACCTGGCGAACCTCCAAACAAAGTTGAGCTGCTGCTTTCTAACCGGACCAACGAGGACATCGCACATTCTGCTGCCCTTTGCTTCACTGAAACCTAGCTCAGTGAATACATCCCGAGCCTTAAACCTGCTTCCAACTTCACCATGCGGATCGTGTGACGGAGCTCTCAGGGAAATCAGAGGGGAATCTGCTTCTACATTAATGAAGGTTGGTGTACTGATGACACAGTGTTACAGAAATTCTGCAGTCCAAACCTGGAAAGCTTTTTCATTAACTGCAAACTTTTTTATGCACCACAGGAGTTTTCTTCCTTCATCCTGGTCAGAGTTTACATTCCTGTGCAGGCCAACGCAAATGACGCGCTGTGCACGCCGGCCGACCAGATCACCACCATGGAAAGAAACTTTCCACACTCCCTACTTATTGTCCTTGGGGCCTTTAATAGAGTGAAACAAAGCCACAGACTTCCTAAATACTGATGGCATATTAACTGCCCTACCAGGGACAACATCACCCTGGACCACTGTTATGCCACTTTGAAAGATGCCTATTGCTCTGTTCTTCTGGCAACTTTGGGACATTCTGATCACTGCCTGGTCCATCTTATTCCAGTTTACAGGCAACAACTGAGGCTGGGGGAGATCAAGTCTGCAACATGGTCCCTCATTATTGGTGCCCCTCAAGGATGTGTCCTCTCCCCACTGCTCTTCTCCCTCTACACCAATGACTGCACCTCCAAGAATGCAACTGTTAAACTCCTGAAGTTTGCAGATGATACCACCATCATTTGACTCATTGGATGGTGATGGGTCTGCATATTGTCAGGAAATTGAGCGGCTGCAGTCAGCACAACCTGGAGCTGAACACACTCAAGACTATCGAGATGATAGTGGACTTCAGGAGACATCCCTCATCACTGCTCCCCCTCACCATATCAGACAGCCTGGTGTCTACTGTGGAGACCTTCAGGTTCCTGGGTACCACCAACTCCCAGGACCTGAAGCGGGAGACCAACATCTCTTCCATCCTCAAATAGACCCAGCAGAGGATGTACTTCCTGAGACAACTGGGGAAGTACAGTTTTCCACAGGAGCTGCTGATCCAGTTCTACACTGCAGTCATTGCATCTGTCCTGTGCTCCTCCATTGCAGTCGTGTTCGCTCACATGCTTGCCAATAAACGCGATTCTGATTCAGATTTTTGTCAGGCCGGTGATTAGAATACTGGTGGTGCTAAATGCTGCCTTTATCTATGCACCGTGTGTCTTTAGACACTTTGTAGCCTGTCGCAGTAAAACATGTGTTCCCATTTCTTTCATTTAATCTACGGTTTTAAGTATAAAACAGTATATTTGCCCCAACAATGTCATTCAAAGCAAAACAGAAAGAAATCAGTGGTGGCACAAGATTTTTGCACTGCACTATATCTCACATAATTTCAAAAAGGAAACAGGACATGCCCCCTAAGCCCTGCAGTTTTGAACTGACTAATACAATGACTTCATTGGAAGCAAAATATGAAGAAATGAGGGTTGGCTCAATACTTTTGCACCGTACTGTAACCAACTTAAGACTGGAGGTCATTATTCTCTGCTTTAATTTTATGAGAACACCAAGGTAGTTCCCTGACTCAAGCTAGCAATCACAGTTCCAACTAAATGGAGGCCTGCGTACAAACATATCCAACAAGCCAGATCCATGCGATTTACCACAGAATCAGATTTATGGATCCAAGTCAGTGACGTGTCGATTGATAATCCCCAAGCAATGCCTAGCGCACAGCCCCAGCCAGCCAGAGTTGTAGTCCAATTAACATTGTCTCCAAACTCTGGGGCGCTAACATGCTGTTTAGGAGTGTAAAGGCGAGGTGTTTTACTGCAGTGCTGCCAGTGTAGTATGTCCTGAAACTACAGCCAGCCTGGCAGTACCACACAATGCCCTGGCAGGCAGATAAGGAATGCTCTTAATCTAGCCCTTTTAAAAGCCAAAGGTGGGATTGGGTCTGTAGAAAGTACATAGATAGTAACCCTGGTGGGATTTGGAAACATGGCTGAACAGCTGTGTTAGTGTAATAAAGGCTCTTTTATCTCTCCAGTGTTTCACTGAAATTCCTAAGCCTTTTTGTAACTAAAATGACATATGCTTTATAAATATTATTATTATTATTATTATTATCATTGTTATTAATGTTATTAGTTTTCAGCAGTCTTCACACCTCTGCAATAATTTTAGTAGTCTAATACATTGCATACGAATCCTTAGCGTGTAAAAGTGGTTCTGTATTGAATGTAGAGCATGTAACAGACATCTGAACATAAATATGAGCTTGTGTGCAATATTTCAACAGACATTTTACTGCCGTGCTGCCAGTGGAGTGTGCACACTAAACAGCTTAAGAGGGCCTTGAAACAACTGCCAGCCTGGCAGCAGCAAACAATGCCCTGGCAGGCAGATAAGGAACTCTTAATCTAGCCCATTTAAAATAGCCTTACAGATGTTTTTCCATACAAACCATACTATTATCCAGACACTCGTCTTATTTTTCCATTTTTTCCAAACCCAGACGTGTTGCTTGGTTAATCACCCCCTGCCCTAAAACTACTGATTGCTATCGAAATGCAGAGACAGCCAGCTTTCTTTAAAGCATTAGGATCTTCTGGTGAAGAAGCTGTGAACATGCTGTCTAAGAAAATTACATTATAAGATATGAAGTTCATCTCTCAGCCTCGACTGACATTCAGAGAGTGATAATAAAATTATGGTCTCAGTTACAGCTCATAGTGTCATACTGTGCCCTAAACCACATCCAAAATTGCTCAGTACTCGTAACTCCCTGAAACAAGCAGGAAGATTCAGCAGAAGGTTCAGAAGATGCACTGAATCACTGTAAGAAAAGCACTGAATCACATTTTACTGGCGACATATGCAACCATGCAAACAACTCCAAGTAGAAACGACTGACGACGGAATCTGAACAAAAACAGAATTTACATGCAGTACTGACAAGTTTCAGATAACTGTTTTTGTATGTTGAGCCACATAGTGACCTATGCATAATGAAGCTATCTAACTTGGAGCCTGAAGCAGTGAAGAAACGGGTGCAGATGATTTCAGATGATCAGGCCGGTGGTTAGTAAACTGGTGGTGCTGACTGCTGAGAGGTTGGAGCACCTTTATCAAGGCATGGTATTTTTATCTTTAGGAACTTTGCAGCCTGTCAAAGTAAAACATTTGTCCTTTTTTTCAATTAATCCACTCAATATGCCAAACATACGACCGTTTGAAACATGTGAAACAGTATGCACCAACAAGATGATTTAAGGCAAAATAGAAGGAAATGAGGGATGGCCTTTGCACAGTGCTATACTTGGAAATAGAAAAGACAAATGATAAATATAAAAGACATAAAGAGAGACCCTGGTGTCATCAGAAGTGGAGGTCTGTAGCACTGAAGTTCAGTTCATTTTTACAGCTCAAAGGAAGTCATACTGTGTCCTAAACCTGTGTCTGGATTTAAAGTGCAGATGTGTGCAATATAGTGTGATGAAATATCAAGCTATAACGAGTGAAGAAGCTACCCTTACAGTATATTTTAAAAATAAATACAGGATATGGGGTGTACATCGACAGTATTGTTGTATGTGTAGATGCTGTGCAGAGAAAGGTCTGTATTTATGTGTTTGTATTTGGTCTGAATTGGTCTGAATTGTGTGTTGTCTCTTTTTGGCTTCAGTTAAGGTGTTTTATTACAATTTGATTTTGACTGAAAAGTTATTGTGAGTCTTATTTGGCAAAAACAAAACCTGTCCTTTATATTTTTGCTTGTTTTTGATGAATAAATGGAAAAACTGCTTGACATAGAATCTAAACTTTTTGTGAATTCTGTACCACTGGTGGGATCTGATTTGTAGAAAGGACATAGATAGTAACCCTGGTACGATTCTGACACATGGCTGTGTAAGTTCAAGTTTAAGTTTATTTATATAGAACATTATCATACACAAAAAGTCATTCTATGTGCTTTACAGACATAGAAAATAAGAATAAGAATAGATAAAAATAAAATAGAATAAAATAGAATGGGAAGGATAAAAGAAGTAAAAGAATACATAAAAGAAAACTGAAAGTGTAATAAAAGTGCAAATATTTAAAAGGTGGAGGAGTCTAGTGCAGTTTTTAGCAGCTTTTTACAGCTGGTGCAGACCTACCAGGAATATATACTTCAAGCGTAAGATGTATGTAGGACCCAAACCATTGAGTGACTTGTACACAATGAGTAATGCTTTGAAGGCAGTTCTGAACTGGGAGCCAGTGCAATGACCTAAGAATAGGAGTAATGTGCTCTCTTTTCTTGGTTTTTGAACTGGAGCTGCCTAATAGACTTTTTGGGAATTCCAGTAAGGAGAGCATACTGTAATAATGTAATAAATGTTTTTTGATCTCTTCAGTGTTTCACTGAAATTCACTGAAAACATGTTTTATAAATATTATAATTATTATCATTGTTAAAAATATTATTTTTCAGCACCTCTATGCTAATTATAGTAGTATGTTAGTACATAGCCTATGAATCTGGAGTGTGTTCAAGTGGTTCCGTGTTGTTTGTAAAAGATATGCATGTAAAAGACATTTATGTGAGCTCGTGTGCAGCATTTTTGCAGAAGACTCCTTCAGTAAAGGCGCCTGGCATAGAGTTGCTGCTGTTGACAACCTGACACAGACCCACTGGTTAGACCATCTGACACACACCTACTGGTTACGCCATTTACAACACATACCCACTGGCTAGACCACCACCCCCACTTACAGTCTGGGATGGATCTGGAACCTCCAGAAGGTCGAGAGTGATATTCTCCCTCACAAAACTGGACATGCCTCCTGTAGATCAAAATGTAATTGGCAGATTCCTAATAATGTTGGTGGTTAATCTGGCACAGAAGGACTCAAGTCCAGTTCCTGAAGGCCTGATCATTAGGAAAGCTCACTTGACTCCATCTACTGAGATACCACAGAAAGAAACCGTCCCCTCAGATTTATAAGGTTCTATCTGACATGTTTGTCAAAATTGAGTTATTTGCATATTCCTATTTCAGTACCACTTATTTACATAATAGGAGGTGTTTTTTAAGTTT
>JBBPCX010069842.1:0-11060 GCA_037974365.1 Hydrocynus forskahlii | reverse complement strand
CTGGGGACGAGGAGCAGGTGGAACCTATAAGTGGGGCGCGATACAAATGGGACAGACACACTAGGTAGGGAGCAAGGCGACAAACACAAACTGGACACAAATAAGGGGATGGATCAAAAACAAGGGGAAAACAAGAGGGAAAACTAATACTCCGGGGATAGGGACCGGGACAGGCGTGACGGGGACGAGGTGGCCGTTACATATGGATGGTGGAGTTAAACTTATCTACATTCTTAAAGTTCTCTAAAGGGTTCTTGGCCTCAGGATACAGTTCTAGGAAAAGTAATTAATAGGTACAGAACAAGGATGCCAACACGTTTTGTTATGAGTCAAATTGAAAAGTTTGACTCAATATAAAATATTTGGGCCAGAAAGACAAAACTATTTGGAAAAGTGGTGGATTTAATGTTTCTGTGTTATGTGGCAGTTATGTCTGGTGGCCCCAGTCATAACAATATTAAAGCAAAAGCCTTACTTATGTCCTCCAATTTGGTTAGTCACCATTTCTGGCCAAAAGTTATCACGTCTAGTAAATGTGTCCTCCTACTAATCAGTCTTTTCTTTAGTTATCTTATTTTTTTGGTGCTTCAGGAATATGATTGTTTCAGGACTGCCTTCAAAAGAAAACTAAAGTATTGCAGTATCTCCTAGGTGTCGAAAAACAAACATCAGCCCATTACATATATAAATCTATATAAAACTCTTAACTCTAATCTCTTCATTTGTGTGGACAGCAAAGAAAGAATATCATTGCACAGAGAAATGCGCTTTCTACTAAACACATGACAATAAACGTTTTGAACCTTGAATCTTGAATTACAGCAGGGAACTTCTACCCTCGGAGTTTGTGCAACATTAAATACAATATTAGAAATCCAGACATAAAGCCGATTGCTTTGTTGCATTTAACAGAAAACTTACAGAAAACAGAATTAGTAACCAAATTTTGTCTATAGGTACATACATTATCTACACACTCAAATTACACAGTCCAGTTGTTTCCTTTTGTAAAGCAGCATCTCTCTGTGTTATAATGATGGTAATGGACCCATTGCTTCCTGTTCAGAAACCTCCTGCCTCTCTGTCTGCCTTTCAAAAGGTGAAAAGCTTTTAAGGTGTAATAGGGACTCAAATGTTGCCTTCTGGAACTGGAGAATTAGCCATGCTCTTTCACCTTAAACTACTAGCCAGGGGAAAAACATCCTTCACTGAGAGGTGTATCTGGGGCCAGTGTGGATAGTTGCTTGAAAACACTCCAAAAATGCATGTGCATCATCAACTACAGTCATCTATGCAATGAATATAAGATGGCTTAAGACTGTTTTATTATTCTTATCTTTAATCTTTTATCCACCTGTCTTTACGTCATCTGCTGTATGTAACTCCATCATACAGCAGGACTAATAGATGCAGAATGAATGTAAGCGTATGCATTTCCAAGTGCAGCACTGGGCCTTCCAGTGATATTAATGGAGATTAGGTATTATTCTATGACATTTGCAGTTGCTTTATCACTTCCATTGATTCACTGGTGACACATGTGTCTTATGTGTGGATGAATGGTGGTCCTCCATGCTGTAATGGGCAGTGGGATGCTTATTCTGAAAGAAATTAAACATAATTCTTTAGAAAAGGCAGTGAGCTGTGCAAAATTGCACCTGCAGCATTGGCAGCAGGGCTGTCATTTTGGAAGGGCACAACAAATTCATGGATGAATTACAATATAATTTGTTCAATTTTCAATATTCAATTTGATTACTAAGATTTGTTGTGGCTGGGTCAGTAACAAAAGTGTGTGGACGGACCTATGTCTGCTGGGTCCAATCATACTACCTCTACTGACTCTATTAAATCAATCCAAATGAATGGGTTACTTAAAAAAGAAATGCAAACAGCAAAGAAGAAGTAAATCTAATGTCAAATTGTAATCTAATAGATTTACCCAAATAGAATAGACAACCATTCAATTTGATCCCATAGTGTATACTTTTAGCTACCTTAAGTCATTTAGCTTTTCTTTTAAGCAAAGTGATGCTAGTGAGATGTGGGCTTCTTGGTAGTGTCATGCTGGGTCTGGGGACGGACGCAAACACAGAGAGCAAAGTGGTAACAGAAAGGTAGCTTTAATAAGGTTTTTGTAACTGTTTAGTGCGCTGGGCTGGCGCACACATTCACACACACACTTGAACTTAAACAAAGCACTGAGTCCCGATCCTAGAGGACCTTCACTCTGGGGAACTCCCACAACAGAAGTCAGCCCAGTTTTTTGTAAGGAGCCCTCTGCCTTCTGAGGCTCATAACAGTTGCTCCATGCTTGGTGGAGTTCGCTCAATGCACCGCAGCTGTTTAAAGTCCCACTTGTGACACAGAGGAGAGGAGAGACAAGCATACTAGCTTCCAGTTAGTGGACACAGCTAAACACAAACCTCACTGCCACTGAAGCACGAGCTGGAGGACGTGGAATCTTCCACTTGGAGCTATATCAAGGTTCCCCTCCTTGGTACTAGCGGACCGAAGTCTAAGCACCTTCCTGCACACAGAATAACCCCAGAACCAACACTGCCAGTATGGCTATGGGTCACCTGATTACCTGAATCACCTGGGATATATACGTACACACTCACACCGACACCCAATCATATGACACCAACATTTAACTGATCTTTGACACTAAACATAAGACAGCAAGACTTGTCGTTAGGTGTCTAGCAACCTCCACTGATGAGCTACAAAGCTCCTCCTCTCGTCTAGGTTGCCTAGGCTACTAACAGCCACACATACGACAAGCATACCTCACAGATAATACTCAGGTGACGGGCTCCTTAGAAGGCGTGGCTGAGAGGTACCCGTCTTTGCAGCTTTATGTTTGCTGAATTCAGCCGTGTCTGGCCACTGCAGTGGCAAAAACTCGTTCCAGCTGGCCAATACTCGCTCAAAACACAATAAAACAACCTCTGCTATTGGTTAAGGCAAAGAAATGAAAATACACCAATCACGGCATAAAATGCGTGTTTTGTTCCCATGGACGTATACAGTAAGTTGCGCCCCCTGCACCCCAATACCAGATTAGTTAAAGATCCACCATTACGTCTGTTAGTTTTACGGATAAGCTGAGCACAGTGTCTGCCGGCACACATGAAGTGTTGTGTTCATCTTGCACTGGGTCCAACTCGGGGTCGAACATGTAGGGCTGGATACCACCTGTTTTCTGCCTTTTCCAAGTGTGTTAAGTGTCCCAATACTTTTGTCCGCCTAGTGTATCTCTCACTCTTTCTCCCTCCCTTCCTTCCTTCCTTCAGCCTGGTCACCATACAGGCTAGGACTACTGTCACCGATTGAAGGGATGAAAGGAAAGAAAGAAAGAAAAACACTTTCACTGGTGTTAAGGACATGGATTCTAATGTGAAATCCAGAAGTTAAATGCGCAGTTTAAGCATGGGATGGGTGGGGCATGGCCAGCAACAGCTTATTTGCATAAAAGGGACAGAGCCTTGAAATGGCTCGTTTTGAAAGAGACCGAAACTTTCAAGAATTAAGCTGGTAAAATCACTTTTTTGTGAGAGTGATTTTGTGCAAAAAACTTCATGAACATGTTTTGTATAGCCCCTAGACCTATTATAACTTGTTTTTTTTTAAGTGAGTTTTGCATAATAGGTCCCCTTTAAGATTTCGTTGGTCATGGCCCAACTCCTCTGCTTGGGACCATAACCCTCCCAGTCCACTAGGTACTGGAGTACTCCTCGACGTCTTCGACAGTCCAGAAGTTATTTTATCCTCATGTGCGATGGCAATTTCAGTCTGTATGTCACTGGATTCACCTGTTTCTCGATTTCACAGGGCCCTGTGAACCGAGGGGATAACTTACGTGGTGGCGTTTCCCTGGTCAAGAGTCAGACTTTATCCCCTACCCGGTAAACTGCCGCCTCCCTCTGACACCAATTTGCACACCTACGAAATCGCTCCACCGCTCTGCTGATGGATGTGTGTGCTCTCTCCCACACCTGCTCAGCCCTGTGGAACCAAAAATCTACCTATGGAATGTCAGAGGACTCCCCATCCCAGGGGCAGAGCGGGGGCTGATGCCCGAGCACACAGTCAAAGAGCATTAGGCCGGTCGTGGAGTGATGCAAGGAGTTCTGGGCATTCTCCGCCCTGGTCCACAACCACCAACACCACTAAAAACACCAGCTAAAAACAGAGCCCACCAAACTTGCCTTGGACACAGGTATTTAGCTTGCCGAATATATTTGAGGTTACAGTGGCCAGTGTACACAGTGAAAGGGTGCCGTGCCCCCTCCAGACAATGTCGCCACTCCTCTAGTGCTGCTTTGACTGCTTGCAGTTCACGGTTCACGATATCGTAGTTGCACTCCGCATCGGTCAGCTTCCTAGAGAAGAAGCTTGTGAGGGGTCCCATAGTACTGGGACAGCACCGCTCCTAATCCTACCTTTGAAGCATCAACTTTGACTATAAACAGTTTCTTTGGATCGGGGAGTTTCAGCACAGGGGCCGTAGTAAATAGTGTTTTGAGACAACACAAATGCCGCTTTGGTGCCTGGCATTACGTTTAGTAGTTTTGGCTTCCCCTTTAGTAGGCTGGTTAGTGGTGCTGCCATAGCACTAAAGTTCTTTATCAACCTGCAATAGAAATTCGTGCATCCTAAAAAACGCTGCAGTTCTTTGACCACTGTGGTCTCTGGCCATTTTGGCATGGCTGTAACCTTACCCTCATCCATCGCAACCCCATCTGGGTCTGTACGATAACCAAGAAATGAGAGCTCCCTGACATGAAACTCGCATTTCTTGGCTTTCACATACAACTCATGCTTGAGCAGGCGACGGAGGACCACACGCACATGTGATACATGCTCGCTGAAGTTTCTTGAGTAAATTAAGATGTTGTCTAGATATACAACCACAAATTTCTGCAACCAGTCCTGGAAAATGAGGGGTTGGAAACAAGAGGGAGCATTTGCCAAACTCAATGGCATTACCAAATAATGGTATTACCAAATAATGAATGTGCTGAATGCGGTCTTCCACTCATCATCTGCCCTAATGTGCACAAGGTTATTTGCACTCCACCGGTCGAGCTTATAAAAAATGCTCGGCCCACGGAGCTGCTCGATGGCCTGGGGAATGAGCCCACGATAGTCAATACACAGCCTCAGGCCCCTATCCTTCTTCTTTATGAAGAAGAAGCTAGCCGATGTGGGAGAATGGGTGGAGTGCCTCGGAGATGTATTCCTCCATAACCTTGGTCTCCTTTTCAGAGAGTGGGTGGACTCGCGACCTGATCTTTGACCCTAAACATAAGACAGGTGGACTTGTCGTTAAGTGCCTAGCAACCTCCACTGATGAGCTACAAAGCTCCACCTCTCATCTAGGTTGCCTAGGCTACTAACGACCACACATATGACAAACATACCTCACACATGCATGCCCAGGGTGACTGCCATCTAATACTCAGGTGACGGGCTCCTTAGAAGGTGTGGCTGAGAAGTACCCGATGTGACAGGTACTTTCCAATAAAACTGCTATAATTTGCTTGTAAGAGCCAAAAAGCAATGTGCTTTCTGCAAATAGCTTTAAAGCTGCCTAGAACAAGATACACAGCTTAGAGGATTCAAGCATTGTTTAAGACCAGTGCAGAATCCAGGGGAGGGGCACAGACCTTGACTGAGATCTGATTGACCCCTGATGTGCCCCTCTCCTGTCACTTGTCGGATTAATCAGTTACAGCACTTCAATGGTTAGATCTACAAATGTACTGCTTGAACTCTAAATACCAGCACTGTTAATCTGTGTATTTACTGTGAGAGTGGAGAGAGTAACAGAGAGAGAACAACAAAAATTAGCAGAAACTAGCCAGGGTCAAGACCAGGGCAGCTCCAGCCCCCTTTTTCAAGAAGTCAGAAAACATTTAGCAGAGCAAGATAATGGCAACAGGTAAAAATAATTGTGCATAGATTTGAGGCACATACTTCTCCACTCTGTGTGAAATGTGGCCCTTGATTTAGAAATATCCCAGATCCATCCCTGTACTTTACAATATTTTCAAACAGTCCATACTACAAACCTCACTTCATTCTACAATCCTGTGCAGTCCACTTAACAGTGATTTGGATTATTGATGTTTATCTGTAAAAAAGTTCATTTAATATGGATGATACACACGTGATGCAATTTTTTTCTTTTCTTGTTACATATACATTTATAATTTTTTAAAAGCTTAAATAAGTGTTTTGACCTCTGAAGATGCTGTGTTTGTGCTCTTAAAAAAATTTAATGCATGGTTCTTCAAAAGCCAAGACATGTCTTAATTAAATTGCTTAGAGATGCCATTGTTCCAGTTCTAAACAAATCTGCCATAATTTGTCACTACAATGTGCTTCAACACATTTTCCTATGATCTTATGACTTGGTTTTGTCTATTTTCAAAATTATTTTTGTTACAATAACAGTAACAATAACCCACACTAACAAACACATTACATCATTAAAATCTTACTCATTCTCTCAACTTCTGTTGTGGTCATATGAGGAGGTGGAACATCTCGTTTACAATAATGGTTCTTTTAAGACCCAACCACTGAAGGACATTTAGAGAACCAAAAGTAGCACTTTTAAGAAAGTGTACCAAAAAAAAAAACACTGGCACCTTGATATTTAGGAATTTTAATATTTAGGACTGTTATCCTTATGATAAAAGTAAAATGTACTTATGAACTTTAACTGAGAGTAAACTGCTAGACTAAATTTTAGACTTTCTCAGGCATCTACAGCAGACAGGCTTATTTTTGCATCCCTCTTGTGACTGCTACTAAAAACATACCTTTCTTGGCACAGCCTAGCTTTTGAAACAACCAGAAGTGCACATATAGGATAGATATTTCTAATAAAATGGCCAACGAGTGTAGGCACAAGGCAGTGTGGCTAATAAATTGGCAATTCATGTCAGATCTGTGCTTCCCTTGGATTTCAAATATTATTTTCTGCTCTTACACACTCAGGTCAGTGAGATGAGTTAACTGGGCTGGCAGTAGAATTGTCTGGAATTGGAAAATATTTATATGATTAATTTACATCCAACCACTGTTTAATGCTTCTGCCTCTGCACTAACAAGCTCTTTGTTGGGTGGTAGTGTCAAACTACAAATGCATTCACCAAACAAATGCCGGTGTTCCTAAACAGCGTTAGATGAAATGTACTTTCTGGCGAAGTAGCTTCACCTCACACTGAAAAAATGAGAAAAATCCAACATTTAATTAAAATACATTTATTCAGAGGAAAAACAAATCCCTCATCAAAAAATAATTATTTTCAACAAAACCACATGTTCCACAATTATTGGCACCCCTGGAAATTATAGTAAACACAATTTAACTTGGAGTGTGTAAGAACTTTCCAGCTGTAATCAATGACTTCCTGATTGACTAAGGTACAAATATGGGGTAACATAGATGCCAAGTCATCCATCAACATGGGAATGCACAAACTAAATGAGAGAGAAGTGTGTCAACTTTCATAAGTGTGGGAATGGTGTGTGGGAATGGTTGTAAAAAAATAGCTACTTGCATGAAAATTCCCATTTCTACAGTTAGAGCAATAACTGAAAAAGGGAACATTAAATGGAACTGTTACAAAACTGCCTGGAAGAGACCTCAAGTATATTTTGCCCCCACCTGCAGTAAGGAGGGTGGTAAGCGAAGCAAAAAAATCCCCAAGGATCATTGTTGGTAAATTACAGGACAAAGTAACATCTTCAAAACCTCCATCAGATGCCACCTCCATGCCAACAAGTTGTTTGGAAGATATGCCGGTAAAAAGCCATTTCTGTCAGTTAACTACAAACGTAAGCACCTGAAGTTTGCAAAACGCTACTACAACTTTGACTGGAACCATGTTCTATGGTCTGACAAAACTGAAATGGAGCTTTTTGGCAATATACACAGCCAAGATGGGTGTGAGGTAAAAAGAAAGATGGCTATAATGAAAAGAATCTCATCTCAACTGTAAAATATGCTGGAGGTTCTGTGATGTGGGGTTGTTTTTCCTCCAAAGGCCCTGGAAACCTTGTTAGGGTACATGGCATAATGGAGTCCATGAAATACCATGACATTTTAAGTAAAAATCTGACTGCCTCTGCAAGGAAACTAAAACTGGGTCGTCACTGGATTTTCCAGCAGGCCAGTGACCCAAAGCACATGTACAAATCAACACAAAAATAGTTAGTTGACCACAGAATCAAGCTTCTGCCATGACCTTATCAGTCCACTGACCAGAATCCAATTGAAAACCTGTGGGGTG
This sequence comes from Hydrocynus forskahlii, assembly GCA_037974365.1. Classification (NCBI taxonomy): domain Eukaryota; kingdom Metazoa; phylum Chordata; class Actinopteri; order Characiformes; family Alestidae; genus Hydrocynus; species Hydrocynus forskahlii. The sequence goes on along the minus strand of JBBPCX010069842.1, from coordinate 2,748 downwards.
AGCTGAAGAGAAGATTGCACAAGAGAGGGCCTAGGACCCTGGATGATCTGGAGAGATTCTGTCTCAGATGACCTGCTCCGTATTCTCCAACCTTATAAAATGTTACAGGAGAAGTGCTGTTTTCTTGGCAAAGAAAGTTGTACAAAGGGGTACCAGTAATTGTGCCACATGTGTTTTTGTTGAAAATAATTATTTCTTGAGGGATTTGTTTTTCTCTGAATAAATGTATTTCAAGTTTTTTTTTATTATTTTTTTTTTTAGATGCATATTTCGCCAAAAGGTGCATTTTTTAAAAACTCTGTTTATTAATCTTTATAAGGGGTGGCAATAATTGTGGAGGGCCCTATCCAATATTGTTTTATACTATGTTATACTATTCTACACTATACTACACTGTACTGTCCTGACTATACTTAACTCTGTAAAATACAGTACAATACATTTAAAAAATCTGACATATGACTGAACACATTTCAAAATGTATAAATTTTTAAATGCAGCTTGTAAGAATAGCCGGCATTTAAACAATGTTTCTGCAGCTGTAGTTGCAGATGCATTTGTTATAACTGCTGGTATTTATCTTTAACTTTCCGTATTTGTGATGCCTTCCTACAGGTGATGTGAAGTAGGCTGCATTTCTGAACTGTATTAAAGTGATCCTTGTAATTGGAACAGCCTTTGATATCGTAGTCTAGAAATGCAACACGTGTAGACTGCAACCTAGGTGTTGGAATGCAGTTTACAAAGATTCAAAGGCACCAGAAGGGATTATCTGGAGTGATGCCACAGAAAAAAACTCTTTAGGTTTGACTCTTTAGAAAAGTCAATTGAAAGGTTTTCTAGGGCTCTTATTTCACCATTGGTTTTGACCATGAGTTTTCTTTTTTGCATAAATACAAAATCTCCTGAATTATACATTCACTATTTTGCATAAGGCTTCATGCTTGTTTCATCTGAAAGCTGTACAGGCAACAAAGTAAGCAGACGAAGAGTGTTTAGGTCCTCTGCAACACTTTCCAATCACATTAGTTATTACTTAAGCAGATGTTAATCATTTAATTTAGAGCACTCATGCATTATTTATGTCCCAAGTGATTAATTAGTTCATGCTTCAGATTATTTAGAATGCATGTTGCCAATTGCCATAAGGAATTTAAATGGCACTCACCTGATAAAACATACTATGAAGAAGGCAGGGCAAGGGACACAGGAGGACCACTAAAGTGTAACTAGTGTTGTCAGGGACATATATTGATTATACTCATTACTCCCAAGCCTTGTTTATAATGATGCTCATTCCTTCAAATGAGTGATATAATCTAATCTTGGGGGACTGTGTTAATGTTCAACTCTGGATCTTGTTAGCATTAACATGTAGCACTCAGTATGATAAATTAATCTATGGAGGCATTATGCTAGGTTTTACAAGTAAGCAGCAATTACAGATAATAAAGGATAAAACGCATTGCCAGAGGGATTTATTTAATTGCACGGATGAACAAAGAAACATTGTGAAAGGACAACAGAGTCCTGACAGGCAGATGTAGTACTAATGTTGGCATTTACCCAGCTTCAGAAGATGCTTCATGCTTTGTAAAGCATTACATGTATTATATAGGCAGTGAAAATGAAATGTTCGTATCATTTATTTATTAGCTCCGTTAATTTATGTTTATTTTATGTTTTTTGCTGCACTGATCAGTGTGCTTGTTTGTAAAAAAAAACATTTCTAAAGGTTCATCATCTTCTAGGTGTCTCACATACAGCTGGGTTTCAGTAATTAGAAATCACATAAGATATGATAAGAAATAACTTTCCATTGATGAGTTTAGCAAAAGTTAGTACAAACAACGTGAAATTCTTCTCTGCATTTAACCCATTCACCAAGTGAAGCAGTGGGCAGCCACTGATGTGGTACTTAGGGAGCAGTGTGTATGGACAAGGCTTTGCTCAAAACTACCTCAGTGGTGGCACTGGCAGTTGCTGGTTTCAAACCCATTAATATCAAACTGCAATGAACAACAATGAATTCTACTATAGTTATTGATTAATAAGGAAATTATTAATTAAAGTATTACGTATTGCTATAGATAGCATGTAATGCCGATGCTATTGAGCTAGTGAATTTAAACGGCGCTCTATCCCTAGTTGTCTCTTATCTGCCCATTCATGTTGCTTTTCCCATCTCTGTGTCAGGTACATTATGTTTCCTCTCACAGTCCTTATTCCAGTTTACCTTCCTTTGCATTTACAGTGCAATTTTTTTTGTTTTGGTTCTTTAGCTCTACCCGTTGGTCACAACCCCACCCGTGTAATTTGTCTAGTCTCTCCTTATTCAGGTTTCTTTTTTCATGTCATGCCTCAGTCTGGATTCCCACACTGGTTTCACCCTTGGTTTGCTTTCTAGATTCTAATTTGTTTTCAGTTATGTTTCATCTACAGAGTTCAGTAAAGATTCTTTGCATTTGCCTTCAGCCTCATTGTTTACTTCGTTACATTACAGGGATAGCAAATCCGAGGAATGCTGTAATCCAGATGAAACTGCAGAATGTTTTAGAGAATGTATTATTGGATGCCCATAATTTAATCAGGAGGGAAAATTAAAGAGAGACATCATACCCTTGCCTTTGGATGTCTCATACATACATATCTCCAGGCATTTAAAAGGAACTGTAACGGCCACCCCGTCTCTGTCGCGTCTGTCCCGGTCCTTGTCTCCCGAGTTTTAGGTTTCCCTCCTGTGTCTCT
>JBBPCX010069841.1:0-11060 GCA_037974365.1 Hydrocynus forskahlii | reverse complement strand
GCTCACCCTTCTTCCACTGAGACACGTGAAGCTCCACCACATCTTCCTAAACTCCTACTAACACAGCTGACAGCTCATTATGTCATAAATACATGAATGCAGACTGGGAATAAATAATTTATTAAACACATGAATACATTCCAGTGTTGTTGCTTTTGATGCCACCAGTTCCCTTGTCAAAAAACTAAAACGTCCACAAGGGGTGTCTGGTTACATGTTTTTGTATCAAGGTGTGTTGATACCTGGAAGTAAAGTTGTTCAGATGCTGTCAGAAAAGCACGACATCAATGCAATAACATCTTGGTTAATAGAATGGAAACGTGCAGGTGCTCCTCTGCCGAAAGAAACTGTATGTGACTTTTCCCTGGCTTTACTTGGTGCCATAGTAAGGGCTTTCACACCATTCCCACATTTGGAGGCATACATTCACCAGTGCTTTGGTGTGTTGATGGAAAATTAGTCTTCCAACCTGTCCCCATGCTTTGTCAGAGTTGATGTTGCACATTGCATCAAGCTAGTCACCAGGTGGGATTTTCCGAGAAAAAAAAGGCAGAAGAGTTAAAAAACGTTACATAAGGGCTGTCGCACAGCTCATCACACCAATGTCACTTGCTTTTGCAAAAGTGTTGATCAGGGCCGTTCTTTTTATTGCTTTAAGTGAAGCTGAAGAGTGTGACACTTCCACTCGTGCTGGTGGATCCGAGAGATGAGCGAGCGAGGGGGGCTACGTGTATTTTTTGTAAATCGTCAGTGAATTTACAAGGCTTTAGGCATTGTGGACTGCAGATCAGATATCGAGTGACTAACAAAAAAGCTGCTTTAGAAGCTAAAAAAATGGCCTATTACTACCTTTTTTTAATGTAAATATGTAGCTAACCAGGAGCAAAATTATGATCAGTTAAAAATATTTATTTTAGACTGCTGTTGCCTTCTCAGCCTCGGCTTTAGTGGCTGCTAGCCAAGCGTCTTTGGTTCGTTACTCTCGGGCACAGAGCGGGTCCAGAAATGAGACAATTACGGCGATCAGGGTCTGTTCTGTCCTTCCTCGGAACGGGAGCATTTATTTACTGTCTCCAAAAAGAACATTAGAGTGGCGAAAATCACTCATAAATCACTGCCAGCCTCCCTACAGTCTCAATTACCCAGAATGCAAAGTTTCTTAAGGCAACAGGCTCATCCTGTAACACTTAGGAATCGATAATGGAGTCGATAAGGAATCAGATCAATAAGAAGAATCTATAATGGCACTGACATCAATAATTTCTTATCGATTCCCGTCCTCACTGCGCAGTCTGATGTGGTGTGTGTTACAGGCCAGGATAAATCTCAGAGAGACAAACCAGGATCTTTCCACAACCATTGTCCCTTCGCTACACAGGCACACAGCAAGCCCCGCCCACTGAGCTTTTCTAACTCTGTGCCCCACCTCCAACCTTTGTGTGCTTTTCAAATTGCGTCACTGATTTTCAACCTCCAGCGCCCACCGTTGGCGGGCTTTTCACATCGCGCCACTGGTCTTCATTTCCAACAGACACAAAATGGTTGAACATTTTGTCCTTTATCTTCATATATGTTCATGCTGACAGGGCACCTCCTTCTGTTCAGTCAGGACTGTGGAAATTCCTGTAGTTTAGAGGGCGGTCTCTCTGAACAGCTCGGTCAGTATTCATGATTTATTTATTTGTTTTTTTGCTTCTGACAATACACACAACCCCCTCTAACAACAGTGATATAGGTTCCATCATGTCAAAGTTCCTAAATAGGACTACGTACACATAGCCAGCTGTTTTTTTTAAATGGATAAAGTCAAAGACTGGAAAACGTTTCAAGCACAGGGGAAAACGCCATGTCACAATCCCAAAAGTCAAACGCATGTAAAATAAGAGGCTTTCTATTGGGGTTATGGATGTGACGGTCCACTTTGCATGTAACTGTCTGGATATTCAGGCTAAGTGCACTGTATTCTCTGATGTACTCAGGTTGGACTGACACATGTTTCGTTGTCACACACACTGTGAGTAGTGCTTCCATGATTATCATGTATGTTTTCTGTTTTTTTGCTCTGTAATTAAACATTAGGCTGTTCTTGTTTACTTTTCCCTTCCTCTTGTCTGCAGGCTGTGTCGTGAGGACTGCTGGCCTGAAAAAACAAAACAAGTTCAAACCGAGTTCCGCTGCTCTCATATAGAGAAAGGTTTACAGGTACGTACACACACACACACACACACACACACACACAAAAAAAAACACTGGGCAAGGTTTCCTCGACCAGAAGCGTGGCGTGTGGCAGGTTTTTACCATATGTCAAACCAAATAGATCAACAATCACCACTTTCAAGTTGCGTGTATAAAATAAAAACGGCATAAAAACTGGGCCAAAAAACTGTGGGCACACCTTCTTTTTAATATATTATTTGAAATTGACAGTTTTTGATCCATTTAGTAAAAACCTGCCATGTGCAACAGTCTTAATTTGCTTTGGTATGAAAAGTGTTTATCACGTATGTACTGTTGAGTCACATGTAACACATGTAACACACATGCATATATATTTGTGTGTGACTCTTTAACTGTTAACTTGATTCCCCTCTCGTCTTTTCGTCTGATGTGAAGACTCAATCGTCTTCATCCATTTGACTGACCTCACTAGCTGCTCTGAAGTCTGGAGGCAGTAGCTGCTGCCTTTGACCTGTAAGTGAGTCTACTTAAATTCCCTTCTCCAGTTGTAATTACATATTGTAGATCAACCATTGGGGTAAGAGTCAACCTTTTTTGAAATGTATTTATTTATTTTTATTTTTTAAGATAAATTTGAATGTTTTTGTCTTCTCTCTCAGACCCAGCCCTTCCTGATGCACCAAGATCCACTTGACTACTGCCAGTTTGGAAGAGGATAACTCTTTATGGGGTACAATGCACTGTTACCTTTCTCGGTTTCACTGCATGTTTGGTCAGGAGGGCTTTTGAAACATTATTTAAAGTGAAACTAAAATGTCCCGAATTTGTATTGCATTTTGGAGAACCAACTTTGAATATTGTGGGAGGCATTTGCTGTGGAGCCCCAAACACTCCTTCACATTGTGACCGCCAGTTTAAAAAATATAAGTCTACACCATGATGCATTTAGGTTTAGGATTGTACTATAGGCCTAATTCCACAAAACTGAATCATTGCATTATATTTAGTGCTGTAAGCGTCCTTGAATTGCACTGTTAGTCCTTTATCAGTGTTGTCTTCTAAAATAAGTGTTTGTCTTGAGGTGATGCAAAACCACAGGCAAAACAACAGGTTTTTGATTTTCTCGTTTGCAGTCAGCCCCAGAATTAGATAAGACTGTGCATATGCTTCTCTTGTCTTTTTGCAATGCCCATTCTGACACCATTTGCATAGCATGATTCACTAGAAATGGATGCCATCCCTTTTAGGTCCTGGGTATTTAGGCTGTGGCTGGTGGCCTCCACTTCCAGTGAATTATGCTAAAATAGATTAACAGTATCAGACTGGGCGTTGGAAGCACAGAGAAGAGAAGAGAAGAGAAGGGTAGAAGGTACTCTGAAGTAGACTAAGCTAATTAGCTAATTTTCCCAAAAAATTGATGTTTTCTCTTAACACTTTCACTGATGACATTTGTTAGCATGTATTTAGGGTAAAATCTTTAAAATAATAGTTTACATGTGTGTAATGCAGATAATTGCTCTTACTTAAGGTGTTTGACAGTACACATTCAGAGGAAATATGTAAACCTACTAGAGACAGTTTCTGCGCATTTTTGTACTTAATTTGAATTACAATCTTTTACTTTAAATTTAAAGTAAAGTTTGTTTTTATGTTATTGCCATTCACAATTTTTTTTTCTTTATTGTAGGTGTTTGATAATGTGTAAAAATAATCTGTAAAATAATCTGTAAAATGTTGCTGCTGAAACTCTAGGGTTATTTTATTGAAGATGTTAATTTTGAAAAAAATAATCAGTAAAATGACAGTACTTTTCAGCTGAATTTGCAGTGCTGTCAGTTTATTGAAGTTGTTTTGTTGCAATAATTTAGGAAACATTGTCACGGTCTTCCCCTTCTCCCCAATGAGGGCAGGCGCACACACAGACATTCATGCTTGAAATCTCTTTATTTTCTATAACCCAAAACAAAAGGCACGATGGCCAGAGTAAACTTTAAACAAAAGGAGACAGGAGGAACACATAGTAAGCACGACGATTGACTGACCCCTGATACATGAACTAAAGGGGTTTTATTCAAAACAGAACTCAAACTCCCACAATAACTAAACACAATCCCTTAAATTAAACACAACCCAGCTGTGACTAATATGTAAAACTCCCAGTGAACCCTGTCAACATAAAAGTCCCACAAATGCACAATGTATACAATAGTCACCATACCCCGGCCTACCAGGCCTGACAAACATCTGTAAAATAACAGACTTCATCTGCTAAAACCTTAGAATTGCTCTTTTATTTAAGTTTTGATCATAATAAAAAAGGGGAAAACCTGTAAAATAACTGAATTTCCCTGGAAAAGCTTAAAGGGTCATTTCTTTAAATGTAATGTTTTTCACTTTATTTAAAATAAAATCTTTTCCTTTAAATTTGTGGCTTTTGTTTGGCAGCCGCTGCTGCCAGTCATTTTATCATTTTTTTTAACGTTTTTTTTACCGTGTGTAAAATGAACATAGCACATATCTTACCTTTTGCTGCATAAAAGTAGCACTAACGAAGCAGCCCGGTGTTACGGGAAATTCCTGACATCACCCACTACTTTAGAGTTAGACGGCTTTTCTTTAGTTATGCAGTTACTCTGTCGTTTTAACGTCTTTCTGTGAAGCTCTTGAGGTAAACAAGCCATTTAGTTAGAAACATCACATGCCTCTTCGATGTTTCTTTGTTTTTACAGATACTAATTGAAACAATTGAATGGCTGGATAGATATATTTCTTGGTGAAAATGGTAGTCTTGCTTGTAAAACTATATTATGCATGACGATCTACTGCATTCACATGTAATAAAGTAGCTAGGTGATTTTCAGACGTCTCATATACCTCTTTACCTAAACATTGGGGGAAACATTATTTAATTATATCCAGGATATTTGGTTCCTCCAGTTAAAACAAGCATACAGCAACTCTGGATCTCAGTACTAATAACACTACTGTATTCACATGGGGGAACAGAATTTCCCATAACACCTGTTTTATGTCCGAACGCCATTGTAAGGGGGCTGGTTTAGGAATGTGTTTATGGGAATTTTTGACCATTCTTCCAGAAGCACATTTGTGAGGTCAGACACTGATGTTGGACGAGAAGGCCTAATTCATCCCAAAGGTTTTCTATCGGGTTGAGGTCAGGACTCTAAAAGCCAGTCAAGTTCTTCCACAACAAACTCGCACATCCATGTCTTTACGGACCTTGCTTTGTGCACTGGTGCACAGTCTTGTTGGAACAGTCCTGTTTCCACAAAGTTGGGAGCATGGAGTTGTCCAAAATCTCTCTGTATTCTGAAGTATTCAGAGTTCCTTTCACTTGAACTAAGAGGCCGAGCCCAGCTCCTGAAAAACAACCCCACACCATAATCCTCCCTCCACCAAAGTTCACACTTGGCACAATGCAGTCAGACAAGTACTGTTCTCCTGGCAGATTGCCAGATGGAGAAGCGTGATTCATCACTCCAGAGAACGCACCTCCAACGCACCAGTCCAGTGGCGGCATGCTTTACGTAACCTGATCTCACAACTTTCTGTGCAGCCATCACGAAATACAATTTAATCAAAATATGTGCTGTGATCACAATTTAGGATTTTTTTCATGCTAGGACAACGCTGCACTTTTTTGTGCTAGGACAACGCTTCACTACGCTATGTGTTTAAATGCGCAGTGCGTATCACGGCCAGTATTTGCGCTAACTGGTGACTGTTATGGTTAGGTTTAGGGTTAAGATTAGGGTTAGGGTTAGGGTTAGGGACTTTCCTCATCTCAGGGCATTTCAACCTGTTTTAACTCATTAGTTCGCTCCTACTGTCCCTCAGTCACCAGTTACTGCTGATACTGACGATGTTACGCAGTGCGCATTAAAATACATAGGGTAGTGAAATTTCACGACTAGATTTGTTGCACAGGTGGCACCCTATCACGGTACCATGCTGACAATATAGTGTATTTCGAGGTAGAAAGCAACAGATATACACTATATTGCCAAAAGTATTCACTCACCCATCATCCAATCACTTCCATGGCCATAGGTGTATAACTTCAAGCACCTAGGCATGCAGACCGCTGCTCCAAACATTAGTGAAAGAATGGGTCGCTCTCAGGAGCTCACTGAATTCCCGCGTGGTGCCGTGATAGGATGCCACCTGTGCAACAAGTCCAGTCGTGAAATTTCCTCACTACTAAATATTCCACAGTCAACTGTCAGTGGTATTATAACAAAGTGGAAGCGACTGGGAACGACAGCAACTCAGCCACGAAGTGCTGCCACGTAAACTGACGGAGCGTGGTCAGTGGATGCTGAGGCGCATACTGCGCAGAGGTCACCGACTTTCTGCAAACTTCATGTGGCCTTCAGATTAGCTCAAGAACAGCATAGAAAGCTTCATGGAATGGAGTGGTGTAAAGTGAGCCCGGTCTCACAAGTTTTTGTGCAGCCATCACGACATAGAATTTAATCAAAGTACGTGCTGTGATCACGATTTAGGGTTTTTTTTTCATGTTAGGACAACATTTCACTTTTTCATGCTAGGACAACGCTTCACTACCCTATGCATATTAATGCGCACTTCATAGCATCGCCAGTATCAGTGGTAACTGGTGACTGAGGGACAGTAGGAGAGAAATAATGATTTAAAACAGGTTGAAATGCAGCGAGACGGGGAAAGTCCCTAACCCTAACCCTAACCCTAACCTTAACCCTAAACATAACCATAACAGTCACCAGTTAGCCCAGATAGTGGCGGTGTTACGCACTGTGCATTAAAATATATAGGGTAGTGAAGCATTGGCCTTGCACGAAAATGTGAAGCATTGTCCTAGCACGAAGGAGCTGTTTTTTCAGGAGCAGTGAAAGGAACTCTGAATGCTTCAGAATACCAAGAGCACAAAGCAGGTCCATAAAGACATGGATGCGCGAGTTTGTTGTGGAAGAACTTGACTGGCCTGTACAGAGTCCTGACCTGATAGAACACCTTTGGGATGAATTAGAGCAGAGACTGCAAGCCAGGCCTTCTCGTCCAACATCAGTGTCTGACCTCACAAATGTGCTTCTGGAAGAATGGTCAAAAATTTCCATAAACACATTCCTAAACCTAAACCTTGTGGAGAGCTTGCCCAGAAGAGCTGAAGCTGTTAGACCTGCAAAGGGTTTCTTGCAGTTGATCTGCCGTTTTCTGAATGAGTTTGAAAGAAGGTAGGTCAGTGCTTGACAAATGTATATTTAATCAAATGTCGAATGTTAGATATCCATAATTACAATGATAAAATAATATAAACAGCCCTCCTAAACTAACCACTAATGTTTTCGGCGCTCTTTGCAACACGATTACCAATAATAGTCGTTTGACATTTGAATGGTCATTAGCTTTTATAATCACATTCTCACTTTTGGTAATTTAGTTTGCTAGCCAGTATAAATGTTGTGGTTTCTTGTTGAGGACATTATCTTAACTAAATGTTGTGTACTTGTAGTGTATACTGGTGTAGCTGCATGTTAGCACATTTGCAGCAATGTTAAGATGGATAAGGTTTATGTTAACTGGGCTTGCCTCCAATCTATCTACAAGGCTTATAGCAATTTTGCAATAGTGGTAGTAGGTTGTGCAAGTGTGCGTTGGAGTGTTTGCTCACACGTTTGTCATTTCTGGATCAACTTTTCGACTGCACCAAAAACATTGTGGCCAGAGCGAGGGGTAATTTTCTATTATTGTTAAACTCATTTTCAGTGTGAACCGATAATATTAAATTCTTTGATGCCTGTACATGCAGAGAGAAAAAAAACTCTGTTTAACGCCCTTGTGAACGTGCAGCATGCTGACCACAGTATGTTAAACTTGGCTGTGTGAGATATAATGACAGCTACCTACACGGAAAAGTGTTGAGGTAACGGTGATAAATATAAATGTTCATTGTGAGAAGACTCAACTGTTGTTTGCTCGGTGGCTATCCTTAATATAGACGTCACCTAGGTTTGTGTGCGTATGTTGGGCAGTGAACCACGACAGCCATACACAATTTAAGCTTAACACTTTATACTTAATTAAATAATAATTACATTTGTATTCATTTTTTTGAATGATGGCAGTTGCTTCAGACCTGGACACCCAGACTCATTCTTCCTTCAAAGGAATACTTTAGGTAAGTTCTTTGTAACAGTGGCCAAAAAGGCTGTAATATGTACATGCAATATGGGGAAAAATAGCTTAACGTAGTTTAAGGTTTTCTTTGTGTGACTGGAGTCATCATATGATTAGGGCCACATTTCTTCCAAAATGTTTTTTCCAAACTATTTGGATACACCTAGTTAAGCCCATCTCTTTGTTTTTCCAGTGTTGTACTGCATGTGGAAATGCAAAGACTGTGTAAGGAAGTTTACAAGAAGATCGGAACTCCTGAAACACTACAAATTGAATCATAGGCATTATGGACGGGGCCATTTATATCCATGTACTTATTTAAACTGTACATGTAGATTCAAGACCTGGAATGCTTTACTGAGCCATTTATCAAGAAATCATCCTTCCCAGCAAGAGTCACCAAAACACATGTCTCCACATTTAAATGTCATATTTGTGTCAGCTCTCCACAGACATTTTCAACACATCTTTCAGCATCTTAAAAACGAGGAGACTGTGACATGTGTGTTTCAAAACTGTGATTATAAAGCTAACATTTATGAGAACTTTAAAAGTCATAAATACAGAAAACACTGTGGCACAGTGAATGACTTTAAGCCTGGGATAAATTCTGTTGAATATTCAGATGATGTTGCAGGTACTGCCAGTGATCTTTCAGATGGGGAAAGTAAGTTAAATAAATACACCTTGCTGTAAAATGCTTTGCCTAAACAATTGTGCTTGTAGTCCCTTCACTGCCATGGCTGGGCCACCACCTGCAAGACTGAAAGGACAATAAAGACTACCTTTAGTGTAATGGGCAACTTCGGACTGCAAAATATGGACCAAGATTTTGGCAATAACTTCTTCAATCTGAACGTTACAAGTGAACTCTGGGATTTCGGGACAATCACGGTGATTGACCAACAAACAAGCCCAACTTTCATCATTGTCACTGAGAGCACATCTGATTCCACTTCATTTGAGTCTGATGACTGCGAGTCTTTGACAGCAACACATGGCACAACAACCTTGAAAAAGAGATTCAGTCTTCTCACAGAGTTCAAGATAAAGAACAATGAAAAGGTCATTGCAAACAAAATGGCCCAGACATTTGCTTACAGATGACAGGAGGTTGTAAATCAAGAACCTAGCTTTAAGGACCTCAAGGAGAGATGGCCTGCACTGTTCCAACAGAAAGAGGTAAAAAAATCAAAGAGTGTGTCCAAAATCGTGCACTTGCACACTTCGAACATCATGTTTTAGTGCATAGTGCATTCACACTGACAACCGAGCTAAAACTCAGAGCACCAAAAGTACGCAGATGGTGCACTGATAACGGCCAAAAAACGCAGTAGATGGACACTACTCTCACTAAACGGACGCCATTTTGACTACGTAACAGAAGGGGAGGGACATTCGACAAGTTTTCAGAGTTGAATAATGGCGGCCAAAAATGAAATGCTGGTGCAAGCCCAAGCAGAGGCAACTAAACAAAAACAAAAGCAAATAAAATCACGAGGAAATTCATTGTGTAAACAAAAGCCAGCAGATATTTTGGCGGGCTGGGGAATTGCGATCAAATGTTAGTCTGTCACTTCCGCTAAGTGCAAAATGTCAGTGTTCCATTTAGGACAACACTTGTGCGCACTATGCACTACACTGCAGTGCATTCATGTAAGTGCACGATTTCAGGCCCACCCATTGTAATCAATTATTTTAATATGATTACAATTAAGTATGACACTGCTTAATTGCAGAATTTACATTTTTAGTTTCCACATGCTATACTAAACTGTCAGCAGGGATGTGTATTATACACGTTTGTAGTAAATCAACATAACACATAACACCAACATATTAATACCACAAATAATAGCTTCTTTTGGTTGTTTAGTGGTTAGGACACTGGGTAAGGGAGGTTCAAACCCCACTATGTTATTTGTTTTGTTTTCATTTTTGTTGTTGTAGATCAATACAGAATTTCAGAGACTCATGGCTGTTCCTCTTGAGGAGAAATGTATCTCTCAGTTAGACATTCACTCAAGACCGCTGATCAGAGTCGTCCGTGCCAAAGAAGGAGCAACACACCAAAAGACTGCTGACATGATGAACATTTTGGACGAGGTACAACTATATAATTAAGGGAGACACTGAGTTTCCTTGTTAGCTGAGAACATGTTTTCAGTTTCTCAACACTAAAAACAGTGAAACTTAATTACACATTTGAACTGACATCCCATTTTTTTTATTTTAAATAATTGTTTTAAATAACATATGGAGAAGCCTTGAAAGTAAGGGTGTTGTGTTATAAAAGATGTGGAAAAAAAGTGATTATGATTATTTTCCTAGACTGAAGACATTCATCTTTGGAGTTCTGAAGGCTCTCATCTTTTTTGGGGGGGAGAAGACACAGGTGACCTGATCAAGGAATAGCTTGTAAGTTGCATCATTTACATGCATGTAAACACATCTTGTTAAAGGGACACAGAAGATTATTAATCATGCTATAAAAGTATGAAATGTCAGACTTACAGAAATTATTAAATTACTCATCTTAGTTGAACTTTTAACACAAATTGTTAAATTATTCTCAACCCCTTTGAAGCATCTTGGTACTAGATGTGCTTAAGTGTCTGACTGAATCAATGTTACTTAATCTGTACCAAATCCTTACAAATCCCTTTTGATAACATTTACTGAAATTTAGTCACCATGAAGGAGCT
>JBBPCX010069840.1:0-11060 GCA_037974365.1 Hydrocynus forskahlii | reverse complement strand
ACATAGGGTGCGTAAAGTGCAGTTGCAGTATTTCAGGTGTTCAGCAGTGTGAAAGTTCAGGAGGGTGAACTGATCGTTCATTTTTCCGGACCACATTACTGCATAGTACTTTGTCAGTGGCAGCCCTCAATTTAAAACTGATTTAATGACCAGTCCAAGACTAAGAATAAGGTACATCCAAACCAGCACCCTGACTAACAGAACATAACTAACTTGAACCGAGAGAAAGGGTTTTAATTCCAATGCTATTGTGCCATCTGCTGGGTAAAAGAAGTCGTGCATGATCATTGAGTGTCCAAACTAATCTCCAAAGTGCCAGGCAGGTTTTTAGGCCGGGTACCAACTGGTTGAACAAATGGGATCAGGTGTGCTCTTGCTTTTTTGGAATAAAACCCTGTAGGCACATCGGCCTTTTGGAGAGACACCCGTCCTATAAAGGGATAAACAGGTGACAGTCAACAGACTTGCAGTGGTGTGTTTGATGTGTTGCTCATTGTTAAAAAGGAGAGAAAATAGACCAAAAACCTTTTTTAACTTGTAATAGAACTTGTGATGGTGGTGGCCTAGTGGCAGGATACTCAGCCATGAATACTTAATAATGGCCCGAGAGGTCCCAGGTTCAGACCCAGCTCTGGCTTCCCCGTAGAGCTACCACCACTGGGCCCCTCAGGAAGCTGTAATTAGAAAGGCTGCTTTTCAAAATAGATTAGACACAGAACTATTTTTATCTGCAGGAGTTTATGTGTTCACTGGTGAGTGATTTCAAAGCATGTGCACGACCACAGTGCTTTCTCTTCAGGTTGATTCCTGTGAATGACTGTCAGGGTGGGAAAGTAGAGAGTATGACCCATTTTGCAGAGGAGTTCACTGAAAGTCCAAAGGGTAAAAAGGAGTGGCTGGTGTCGGTGTGCAGATGGAGCCGCTTTAATTGACACACCTATTGACTGAGCAGCCATAAGGAAGTGCAGAGACACCAAACCGTCAAGGTAATTTATTCTGTTACACGGACTAAAGAAACGGCTTCTGGGGATGAGAACATTTCATCAAAGTAGAATGGAAAAGTGGAAACTGAGGATTTGTGCAATTGGTATTCTGTTCTCAGGTAAAATCATATTACATTATTATTAATATTATTATTACATCTGGCTAAGGACGTAGAAAACACTTCTGTTTGAATTAAATACGTGTTATAAGATAAACATATAACATATGATATAAGGTATGATATATGATATAAGACTGAGAAGGATTTTTTCTATTTGTTCAGTTTAGACACACACAATAGCAACAAATGCACAAAATATGAGTGAAAAACAGATCAAATCCATGTGTATATTTATCTGCCGATGTTCTTCTATGGAAAATGTTCGTTTTTTTTCCAACCTTTCCACATTTTCTTGGGTGGGTTCTTCTGTAAAAGAGGGAGTAGCCCAACAGCCCAAATTACTACATAAATTTGACTATGATTGCACTGAAATATTTAACAACATAATTATGATGTTATTTTACCCAAACATCACAGTCTCAGGTAATAAGAGGAGTAAAGCATAAGCTGTCAAACAGATAAAAGTAGCAGTTGCTGTATTATGAGTAAGGTGTTTTGAATACTGGTGACATGTTTTATAATTGTGTGTAAAAGTTTGTGCACACCTGGTTGGTTAAATGACATGTTCTGTTGACTTTTTTAAAGTGAAAATAAGTACATTGTCTTATTTTCTCTTTTTCTAATGTATTAAGCTCCGCATTTAAATAGTAACTGTAAAACTTTCAGAAAAATGCGAGGTATAAATTACTCATTTTCCCTTTGAAAATCAACCGCCATCTAACCGAGGGAGTTCAGTCTTTTGCGTTGAACTGTAGATGTGGATGTGGAGAAGAATTTGTCAAAAACTAAAATAATATAATCACAGTGTTCATACTTTTTAAAAATAAGTTGCCTTGTGTGCCACGGTCTTTAGATCTAAACACGCCGGCTTGTCTGTTTTCCCTGTTTTTAGTTTTTTCTGCATCGCTTGGCTTGGACGTTACTATTTCACAGCCCGTATATGAAGTCGCCAGAGGGGACGAGGTCACCATCACGTGCAACTTTCAGCCAAAAAACCTAGTGAATCCCCTCATTATCATCTCATGGACTGCTGACCCTGACGGGTCGTTTGATGATGAGGGGGTAAATGATTTCTCTCCGTTTTTCCTCCTCGTTTTAGAGGTGTTTCTTTTCTGTTTTACATTCCAGATTACAGCAGAACTGTTCTTTTCACATAAAATTGCGCTTCTTCTTCCCTCTAATACAGATTGCTTTTGGGACCTATTACTCCAATGATAACCATGTGGACATTGATCCAATGTACAAGGGCAAAGCTCAGATTGAAAGTGATGTTAATGCCAGAGTCTCCAGACTAATCCTGAAACAAGTGACTGTGCGGGAGAGCAGACGCATCAAGTGTCGAGTTCAGATTCCAGGGGATGGCGAGGGACAAACATTCGCATCAACTTCGCTCGTGGTCCTGGGTGAGAAAACACTGTACCACACACCAAGTACCACTGCACTTTACTGGCAAGTTTTAGTTAATGGGCAATTTCTCTGATTTGTCAGCAAAAGTTCAACATCAATTAATGGTTGAGATGCACTATATTGCCAAAAGTATTGGGACACCCCTCTAAATCATTGAATTCAGGTGTTCCCAACATTTCTATGGCCACAGGTGTATAAAATCAAGCACCTAGACTGTTTCCACAAACATTTGTGAAAGAATGTGTCGCGCTCAGGAGCTCAGTAAATTTAAGTGTGGTACCGTGATAGGATGCCACCTGTGCAATAAGTCCATTTGTTAAATTTGCTCGCTACTAAATATTCCACAGTCAACTGTGGTATTAAGACAAAGTGGAAGCAATTGGGAACAGCAGCAACTCAGCCATGAAGTGGAAGGCCACGTAAAATCACAGAGCAGAGGCAGTGCTGGCTGAGGCGCACGGTGTGCAGAAGTCACCAACTGTCTGCAGAATCAATAGCTTCAGACCTCCAACTTTGTGTGGTGTTCAGATTAGCTCAAGAACAGTGCACAGAAAACTTCATGGAATGGGCTTTCATGGCCGAGCAACTGCATCCAAGTCTTACATCACCAAGTGCAATGCAAAGCATCGGATGCAGTGGTGTGAAGTACGCTGCCACTGGACTCTAGAGCAGTGGAGACATGTTCTCTGGAGTGACGAATCACGTCTGGGCAGGGCACATTGCAGTCAGGGTACTTCCCTGACTGCATTGTGCCGAGTGTAAAGTTTGGTGGAGGGGAGATAATGGGGTGGGGTTGTTTTTCAGGGGTTGGGCTTGGCATGCAAAGCCATTTTGGACAACTTCATGCTGCCAACTTTGTCAGAACAGTTTGGGGATGGCACAAAGCAAGGTCCATAAGGACATGGATGAGCCAGTTTGCCCTGCACAGAGCCCTGACCTCAACCTGATAGAACACCTCTGGGATGAATTAGAGCGGAGACTGGCCTTCTCGTCTGATATCAGTGCCTGACCTCACAAATGCTCTCCTGGAAGAATGGTCGAAAACAGACTCCTAAACCTTGTGAACAGATGTCCCAGAAGAATTAAAGCTGTTACAGCTGTAAAAGGTGGGCCAGCTCCACATTAAAGCCTGTGTATTAAGAATGGGATGTCATTAAAATTCATGTGAGTGTAAAGACAGTTGTCCCAATACTTTTGGCAAAATAGTGTATAAATAAAGTCAGTCAGAATGATTTTATTTGTTTGGTGATAGCAACCTATGTTACTTAATATTTAAAATGTCCAGTGAACCTTCACATTTTTAAACGCAATGTTAAAAATATCAGTGATATTGGGGTTTTGCTGTAGCCTATGTGTCACATATTTGGAATGAAACTTCTCAAGTTTTCTTTGGGTGCTTTTTGCCTGCATGCATTTCTCCACAATGAACAGAAAAATAAAATCGCTCACAGTGTTGCATCCATTTCATGAGATAAAGATCTGTGAGGGAGCTTTAGGACTCTTCAGATGTCTGGTTCCTATCATCACCACTGTAAACAGCTCTGACTGTTGTTTGTTTGAGTGTTATTCTTCAAGTTGATTACAAAAAAGGGTAAAAAACAAAAAAACATAAAACATTTAAAAGCAGAGAGGAACTCTAAATTGCATCCAGTAATAAACTGTAGTTATTTAAAAAATAATTAACACTTTTACTGTATATTAGCAGACACATTTACCCTTTCATTTCAATGGAACTTAAACAACAGTCATGTATAGATAATAAGAAAAATACACCAAGCAATTGAAAGTAACACAAGAATATAATTTTGGCCAAAATAATATAGTTTATGGGATATTACAACGGATGATTTTAACAAATTCTAAAATTACAAAATTGCTGACACCTTTAAATGAACTGATGCATTACACCTTAACTGCTTATACTCTCAAATTTAAATGGAAAATTCTCAGAACAGACGAGATGCTGATATACTAAAATATTAAGTAATATCAATATACTAAAATATTAACTAATAAAAGAAAGGTGGCCCCTTATAGTCACGCATGAACACACCAAAGCACACAGTGTGAAATTTTAATCCATTCACCAAGTGAAGCAGGGGCTGCCACCATCGGCAGGCACCCGGGGAGCAGTGTGTGGAGACGGGACCTTGCTCAAGGGTGCCTCAGGGTACCACTAGCGGTCCAGGGATTCGAACCCAAGACCTTCTGATCACATGGACAACTCCATAACCACTGCCCATTGCCCATTTGCCTAACACGTTGTCTGCTTCTGTTTGACAGTTGCACCATCAGAACCCGTGTGTAAGGTTAAAGGCACCGCACAGTATGGGTATAATATCAGCCTGACCTGCGTCTCTGATGAGGGATCTCCAGTTCCCACCTACAAGTGGCAGAGCTACGATGTTCAAAACATCCCGAGGTCTTTTCCTCCCAAAACCACTGAACGTATGTCTTTGATGGATCTTTAATGTTCTGCCATCTGGGATATTTTCCTTAAACGGCAACATAACTTCATGTCTCTCAACTGTCTTACAGAAGATGGAGTCCTTTCTCTCTTCAACGTGTCTAAAGACATGTCTGGTTACTACGTATGTACAGCGACCAATAAGATTCGCTCTGCCAGCTGCAATCTCACTCTGGCCATCATGCCCCGTGAGTATTCATTCATGCACCTTTACAGCAGCGTCCAGGTGGACGGATCAGAGTCTGAACACTGATTACCGTCACCTTCTCATACAAAAAATGTTTTCCCGACTGTAGCTACCATGAACATCAGTGCCACAGCTGGCATAGTTGGAGGGTGCATTGCTGGAGTTGCAGTTCTTGTGCTGATCATTTACTGCTGCTGCAGAAAGAAGGAGAAGCCAGAGGAGTTTGCCGTGGGGTAAGCGCCCTCTACAAACACCCTCATGTGTAGAATCTCATAACTTCTTACACTATGGAACAGTTCTTCAGACAGGTAGTAAACCTTGTCCTCAAACTGTGTTTTCCTTTCAAGAGAGAATCTCTATTCGGAATGTGTATTCCAGGATTAGGCCTAAAACTGATCCTATATGTCCAAAAGTTCGCAGGCAGCTTTTTACAGTAGATGCTAGAACATTGCTGTGAGGGTTTGATTGCATTCCACCGCTAGGGCATTACAAAGGTACTGATGTTGGATGATTAGCTCTTGATCACAAACACCAGTCCAACTCAGCTCAAAGGTTCTGAATGTACATCTCTCTCTCCCTCTTTTGTCCCACTGCTCCACAGCCTAATTCTGAGGGGCTTCATACCACTGTAGCCTACAGTTACTATTGGGCCTGGTGACTTCAGGCCCGTGTGCAGCTGTTCCAGAGCATCCTATTCTTTTCTATGGAGATTACACAAGCTGTGTGTACACCTGTGTCAGCAATGGGTGCAGTTTAATGAAAGTAAATTCACTAATTAGAAGGAGTGTCTGGATTGTTTGATGACTGTTGGTCTCATGCCAGTTGAATTCTTTACATTCTCAGAAATAATGGGTGCATTTCTTGGCTTGTAAAAACAGGACAGCCTTTGGTGACATAATGGCTATAGAACGCAGCCCCATTTTATCTGCACCCTTAGATCTGATATGTTGCACATCGAAAGAGGGACCGAAATATGTGTGTTCATTTGATTTAATGAAGGCTGTTCTTTATTCAGGCCGCCAGTGATAGAATTCCATGATGTACCAGAGAAAGAGAAGAGAGAAGGCGGCCCCGGAGACCTGAGGAAGGCTAGCATTGAGGGGAGCATTGACCAGAGAGAGAAGTTTGAGCTGAGGGTTGAGAAAAACTCCACCCTGCACAGCTCTGACGATGGCGATCGGAATTCTAATTGTCGCTTTGAGAGCAATGATCCACAGGACAGAACCTCTGAGCATCGAGAAGATGATCGCCGCCAGAGGGATGATAGAGGGCGCAGGGATCGCTATGAAGACCACCAGGATCGTTATGACGATCGCAGTGATCATTATGATGGTCAACAAGATCGCTACGATGACCGCAGAGATCGTCACAATGACCATCAGGAACGCTATGACGATCGCAGGGATCGTTACGAAGACCGCCAGGAACGCTATGACGATCGCAGGGATCGTTACAATGACCGCCAGGATCGCTACGATGACCGCAGAGATCGTTATTATGATGATGATCGTAGAGATCGTTATTACGATGATGATCGTAGAGATCGTTATTACGATGATGATCGTAGAGATCGTTATGATGACCGTCAGGACCGCTATGAAGACCGCAGAGATCGCTAGAACGACCATCCGGATTGGTGCAGTGATTTCAGTGGCCACAGAAACTGACGCAAACACGCATTATGGGTTCGGTATAATTATGCTGGTCAGAGCTAAGCGTCTGAATTACTGTGGAATTACTGCGTTACATTTGGTTCTGAATTAATGTGTCATGGTTTATGATAATTCAAGATGTTTGAGAGATGACCTTTGCTAAGAGATTTCTGTCATTTCAATTTTAAATGCACAATAGATAAAACGATTTTGAGTGAAATCAGATTTCCAACTGATTAATGAAGATACCACCCCTAAATATGCAGTAACTCAACTACAACGGCTGAGCTCTGCGGTAGTAGAGGATTAAACTCCACTGTGTTTGCATGAATGCCATTTTAAAGGTGGAGCACAGTTTTATGTGCCTCTGCCTATTTTAGAAAATATTTTATGAAGATTTTGCTAAATTTGCATTTTTATACTGGGGCCTGTTGAGACCTAATTAAAGACAAATGTTGATTTACAAAGATGTTTTAATCCCTTTTTAATTCTGAAACAATTTCAATCTTTATCTCAAAATGCTTATTAAGTGAATAAAGAATTGTCAACAGTAATGTATCCTTATCCTTCAATCTCATTAACATTCACATTCGTTGACTTCAGATGGACAGGAACCTGGTATATCACCCCAGAAGAGATCTATCTTGGTTTAACTTGAGTAAGCATATATAACTGGTAGACATCACACAGTTCCATTGGTCGGTTGAAGTAGGTAATTTATTAACCAAGAATATCACATGCATAGTTTCGGTTGCTGAGGGAAAGGCAAACCAACCGATCTGAGGTCCTCTTTCATTTTGCATATTTACCTTAAAAGATGGTAATAGATTTTGTATAATATCTTCGTAAACATCACGTGTTTCCAATAGCTAACATGTGATAACTTTATTAACCCTTCCTGGAGATTCTTTAAAACATGGAAGTGGATTTCATAGCATTTCAAATCCAGTTCTGTCCTCCCGTTAGAACTACCACCACTGGGCCACTGAGCAAGGCGCTCAACCCAAAATTGCTCCGGGGAGACTGTCCCTGTCGTTAAGAAAAATATGTTTTTCTGAAAATTATCTACAAAATCTTATAAATCTGGGGTCGGAAGTTTCTGTGAAGAGATTTTAATTTGAAAGTCATTTTGTGCCGTTTATTTTGGACAGTTCATCAAGAAACTCTACTGTTTCCACATCATCTAAAAACTGAAAAATGCAGTGCATTCATTTAGCATATATTCATAATAGTGTAAAAACAATTCTCTGTATCACCAGCTCCCAGGCAACGGTGACATTATAGTGTACCCAGTTTGGCCACATGTCCCCCTCCCTCTCCCCCAGAACACACAGATTCCCAAACCCACCTTTCCCAAGTGAAGAACGGAAAAGGCTCATGTAATGATTAACATGAAATATTGGCCTGAGAACCTTACTGACATAATGAAACTGATGATAATAACAGGTGCAGCAGATCATGAGGATAAAATGTGATGTTTTCTGCTGTGCCTTTATATCTGTAAAAATGTGCACCACATGGACAAAAGTATTGGGGCGACTGACCATTACACCAACAGGGACTTTAATGACATTGCATTCAAATACATAGACTTTAATCTGGAGTTGGTCCCCCCTTCGCAGCTACAACAACTTCCATTCCTATTGTATGGCTTTCCAGCAGATTTTGGGAGTTTATGTGGGCATCTGTGTCCATTCATTCTGGAGAGCATTTATGAGGTCAGACACTGATGTTGGACGAGAAGGTCTGGCTCACAACCTCCGTTCCACTTCATCCCAAAGGTGCTAGATGGGGTTTAGGTCAGGGCTCTGTGTGGGTCTTTATGGAGCTTGGTTTGAGCCCTTAAACACAGACATGCTGGAATAGAAAAGGTTCTTCCCCAAACTGTGTCCACAAAGTTGGAAGCATGATGTTGTCCAAAATGTCTAGGTATGCTGAAGCATTACGACTATGCTTTCTCTTCAGGTTGAATTCTGTGATTGACTGTCAGGATGGGAAAGTAGAGAGTGTGGCCCATTTTGAAGAGGAGTTCACTGAAAGTCCAAAGGGTGAAAAGGAATGGCTGGTGTCGATGTGCAGATGGAGCCGCTTTAATGGACACATCTATTGACCAAGCGGCCATAAGGACATGCCCAGACACCAAACCGTCAAGGTCATTTATTCTGTTACACAGACTAAAGAAACGGCTTCTGTGGATGAGAACATTTCATCAAAGCAGAATGGAAAAGTGGAAACTTAGGATTTGTGGAATTGGTATTCTGCTCTCAGGTAAAATCATATTACATTATTATTAATAGTATTATTACATCTTGCTAGGGACATAGAAAACACTTCTTTTTGAATTAAATATATATGTTAATTTTGAGAATTACAGTTATTCTCTCATGACAGAAATGTGAATGTCTATTCTGATGGTTCTCCTCAGGGACCTTTTCTGTTAGTTATGTTAGTTTAGACACACACAGTAGACACAACCGCACAAAATATGAGCGAATGACAGATCAAATCCATGTGTACGTTAACCTGCTGATGGTATTTTTTGGACTCCTTCATTTTTAATGATTCCTAACCTTTCAACATTTTCTTGGGTGGGTTCTTCTGTAAAAAGTGTCCCAACAGCCCAAAATACAACATACATTTTACAGTAATTTTAATGGACTAAAAATATCACTGTTCCAGATAATAAGATGTAAATGATTAAATCAAAAGCTATTTTTGAGACAGAAAAACAACAGTCGAGTCCAAGTTGCTGTTTTATATTCAATGCGCACGTAAAGACTGAAGACATAATTTTTTTGTGTGCTGAATACTGGTGAGATGCTAAGTGATTGTCTAAGTGAAAATAAGCACAGCATCAACAGAGAACACACTTCTGCACATTTTCATACAGTTATGGTTTATTTGATGAATTTAACTAACTGTGGGGAAAAAACTCAGCAAATAAATAGTAACTGCACTAAATGTTTTAGAAAAGTTCAAAATGTAACGTTTTTCCTTCGAAAATCAATAAAACATCATTTGTGTTCAATCTTTTGCGTAGAACTGTAGATGTAGATGTGGAGAGGAATTTGTCAAAAACTAATATAATATAATTATATTATATTATATAACATTGTATTTATATATTTGTAATTATATTACATTGATCATATCTGTAATTCCATAACCTTTTTAAAAATAAGTTGCCTTGTGTGCCACGGTCTTTAGATCTAAACATGCCGGCTTGTCTGTTTTCCCTGTTTTTCGTGTTTTTCTGCATCGCTTGGCTTGGACGTTACTATTTCACAGCCCGTATATGAAGTCGCCAGAGGGGACGAGGTCACCATCACGTGCAACTTTCAGCCAAAAAACCTAGTGAATCCCCTCATTATCATCTCATGGACTGCTGACCCTGACGGGTCATTTGATGATGAGGGGGTAAATGATTTCTCTCCGTTTTTCCTCCTCGTTTTAGAGGTGTTTCTTTTCTGTTTAACATTCCAGATTACAGCAGAACTGTTCTTTTCACACAAAATTGCGCTTCTACTTCCCTCTAATACAAATTGATTTTGGGACCTATTACTCCAATGATAACCATGTGGACATTGATCCAAAGTACAAGGGCAAAGCTCAGACTGAAAGTGATGTTAATGCCAGAGTCTCCAGACTAATCCTGAAACAAGTGACTGTGCGGGAGAGCAGACGCATCAAGTGTCGAGTTCAGATTCCAGGGGATGGCGAGGGACAAACATTCGTGACGACTTTGTTCGTGGTCCTGGGTGAGAAAACACTGATGTCAGAGTAACTGTTCACATATGGATCTGTGTGTTGCAGGGCTGAGTGTGTGTGTGTGTGTGTATGTGAGTGCCTGCTTTAATCAGTATGAAAGTGTAATGATGGTGCAAATCCATTATGAATAAATGCATCATGAAACCTCTGAAAATACACTGATCACTTGCCAAAAGTATTGGGACACCCCTCCAAAGCATTGAATTCAGGTGTTCCCATCACTTCTATGGCCACAGGTGTATAAAATCAAGCACCTAGACTCTTTCCACAAACATTTGTGAAAGAATGTGTCGCGCTCAGGAGCTCAGTGAATTTAACTGTGGTACCGTGATAGGATGCCACCTGTGCAATAAGTCCATTTGTTAAATTTGCCCACTACTAAATATTCCACAGTCAGCTGTGGTATTAAGACAAAGTGGAAGCAATTGGGAACAGCAGCAACTCAGCCATGAAGTGGAAGGCCACGTAAAATCA